>JAULAV010008878.1:0-49839 GCA_030789695.1 Scilla litardierei
TAGCAATGTGTAATATGTTCTTACAAACATAAGTTAATGTCGTGTGCATCATTATGTCTAAAATTTGACATTTGGAACTTGCAAAGTGCCTGGTCTGTGTTATTCTAGAGATGCCCTTTAATGATCTATTGATTTTTTTTGTTTTTGTGCTTGCTTTGGCTGTAAATTTATATTAAGGTAAACATTTATTATCACACTTTAATTGTCACTTTATTTTGTATTTTTGTTCAAATGTTAACTTTTTTCTTCAAATTACAAACCAACTTTGCCAAACTATGATGTTAGTGTATGTTGATTATGCATCCATCCTTTAGATGTCTATAACGAGCCTTAAATTGAACATGGGTAGCCAATAAGAAAAGAGTGATTCTAGTATATACTAAGTATAAATAGATTTACTTTTATTGATTGTAGAGGTTAGCTAATGACAATGACTTGGATTATCATAAAAAGAAGAATGTGAATCATTTTGTTGAATGCAATCCTACTTGGAATTATGAAACCGATATACTTCCATGGTATAAAGAAGCTGTCTTTGGGACTGAATTCTTGCAAAGATTATTTAAGTGTGCAGAGCAGCAAGACAATCGTAGCCGTCTCCATTGTAAGTTGTGTTATTCTTTGATATTCTAAATAGGCTGAAAGTTATGCTTTTCTTCCTTTAAATTTTTGCATCATGTCCACATGTTTTACTGAGCCTTTATTGATAAATTAAATATAGATTTGCTTCATCAATCTTGCGTTTTCTAATTTCTATTTGTACTAATGTTAAATTAGAATTTATTCCTTGGTCTTGCTTTTCTCTATGTTTCTAGCATGTCCTATTTCAATTCAATTTCTTCTCACTGCATATCTTTCACACTGTGTCATATAGAATTTTGGGAAATTCATGTTAAACAAACTTATCTGTTATCAACAAAGTAAATTCAGTTATCAACAAACTTATCTGTTATCAACAAAACTTATCCAGTTATCTAAATTTACTGAATTTACTTATCTGTTATCAACAAACTTATCTGTTATCAACTTATCTGTTATCTGTTATCGAATTTATCTGTTATCAGAATTTACTTTATCTGAATTTACTTTATCTGTTATCAGGATATATTTGATAACTAAAGTTTGTTAACAAAGTTTGATGACAGATAAGTTTTGCTGAATTTACTTGGTTGAATTTTGTTACCAACTAAATTCAGTAACCAAACTTATCCGTTATCTGTATATCCTGATAAGTTTATTGTACTTAAAGTTTGTTGATAACAAAGTTACAAAACTTATCAACAAACTTATCAGGGCTGAACAAAGTAATTGAGGGTTACTTAAAACAAAGTAAGTAACAAAGTAATTCAATTTGCTAAAATAACAGATCAACAAAGTAACAAAATAAAACTTTATAGAACCCTCACACCACTCACACCACTGCACTTGCATGTGGCATTCATTGACTGGGAAATTCATATGTTTGCAATAATTCCAATGTTGTGTATATCAAGATAAACTTATAAGCTAGCTGTTTGAATGCAATCCTAATTAATTTTTGGATTTTTTTTCAAGATTAGCACATTCGCACATGTTTCTAGCATCAATTATTTTATGGTTAACATAAACAATATGCATGTAACAAAATCAATGAGCAATGCCATAGGATGATTCCTGATGTAAGGCATATTTTAAGGTAAATTTGACTTTGTTGTGCATCATATCCAGTTTTTATAAGCGCAAGGATATGCATCTCTAGTTAATAAATTGTATATCTATAATTGGCAAATCCAATTTTTAAAAGAGGTGGATTTCTTTTATTTTTTTCAATTTTTTTGTGCATGATTTGTATGTGTATCATATCCATTTTTTCTATGAACAATGATATGCATATCCAGTTTGTGTATCATATCTCTAATTGGTATATCCAGTTTTAGCATGATTTCTATTACCTTCTCAATTTTTTAATGCAAGATTGGCTACCTATTGGCCATATAGCATACTGTCTCACACCACTGCACTTGCATGTGGCTAGCATTGACTGGGAAATTCCTATGTTTGCAATTATTCATATGTTGTGTATATCAAGATAAACTTATAAGCTAGCTGTTTGAATAAATAATATGCATGTAACAAATTCAAAAAGCAATGCCATGTGATGATTCCTAATGTAAGTCACATTTTGTGGTAAATTTTACTTTGTTGTGCTTATATGCAGTATTTATAAGAACAAGGAAATGCATCTCTGGTTTATAAATTACATATCTATCATTAGCAAATCCAGTTTTTAAAAGTGGAGCTCAATCATACTTAGCAACTGCACATGCATTTTTAATTTTCTATATGCTGAGTTGGATTCTTAGCATAATCCCTTGCTTGATTTCTCTTAGCGCAATCCCTTGCTTGATTTCTCCTAGCGCAATCCCTTGCTTGATTTCTCTTAGGGGTTTGGTTTGATTGCAAGGGACGAAGCTAATGAAGAATTAAGCCAATGGCAGGAAGAGAAGTTCGAGAATACACCAATCTCAGTGACACCAAAGGGACAGTGTTTATCCTAAATAACCATTTATGGAGGAGTGATTTCGAAAAATTACGATTTTGCAATGTTTTCCCTCAATAAGGTTTTGTAACTTTTTAACTTTTTTTGGTGATTGGGCAGATAAGAAATGGGGAAAGGGGAGGATTAAGATCGATGATGAGGATATCACTCTCCAATGGATGGTTGCAAAGGTTAGCTAATCAGTACTTCTATATGTTTTGATCTGCTTGCATTATTGTCTAATTTTCAAAATGAAATTGCTAAAAATCTTATACATTTGACAGTGATTTTTGAATCCTAGGGCTGACTAGGACAAGCTGACTAGGACAAAGGGGTTGATAGAAAGAGGGCCAAGATTACTTGTTGGGGAATGAACGGTTGGGATTAAATTTTAAACATAGTTTTGATATTTGTTTGGCTTTTTCGGGATAAAGATAGCAACATGTTTTGAGAAAGAAAACAAATTTTTTTTTGAAGAAAGCACATGGCCAGACTTTCTGGGGAAGAGCAAGAGACATTTTTGTGGAGTGCTTTCCAAAAATCGGCTCTTGCTCTTCCCCAAAATAGAGCAAACATCATTTCATCTCGCAAGCAAGAGGAACGACGCTGAGCTCTTTTCATTTCATCATTTCATCTCGCAAACATCATTTCATTTCATGTCTCCATTGTCTTCTCGCCTCAGCTCTTTCATCTCGCCGGACCTCTTTCGTCTCGCCAGCAAGCGGCATCATCGCAAACAAGCGGCATCATCGCAAGCAAGCGGCATCTCGCAACGCCTCGCCTTGCCTGAGCTCTTTCTGAAGGTACGCCAAAAAACTATCCTTTATTGATTTGAATAGATATACAAATTGGAATCAACGGTATCCAATTTTCGTTTTCATCTCCAAACACCCTAATTTTTACAATTCTGTGTTGAGCGACCAAGGGCCAAAAGCCCTAAATTTCACATGTCCAGCACCTATATTCACTGCTCTGTTGGAGATGTGCGAAACTGGACTGTCGAATTTCGTCAATAAGCATCTCACCTTGCAAAATGAGGTCCTTTTCTCCACCTCCTCATCTTACCAAAATTTAGGGCTATCAAACTAAAACGCAAGTTCCATTTTCTTGCTCTTTTCTAATTTTGGGGATTGATTATACAAGGTTCGTGAATTTCAATATAAAGATGTTGATTTAATCTTTATGCTGTTGTTCTTTTTTACTTTCTTAATAAAGGTTTTCATGTGCATATTAGAAATCTTGAGAAGATGGAAAAGAGAGCGAAGGAGGCTACACATGAAGTTAATGCACTGTTGGATCAAGCTGGCATTTTGGAAGTAGACCTGAAGAACACGTTCAATGTGTTCGGCATTCTCTATCATACTCGATATATTGATCATGCAAGTACACCTCTCACTAGATTCATATACCCATTTTTTATCAGCCAAAGTTTCAAATTTTCTAGCTTCTTATTTTTTGTACTTTTCTGATTTATAGTAATATTATGCATTTGCTTATTTTCGTACTAGCTGAATCTCAGGCTGCAGTTGCCGATTGAACACTTTGTGCCTCATTTTGATTCCAAGTGTTCATTTGCAAATCAGATGGCATATTATTTGATTTGATCTAATTCTTTGACCCATTGTTTTTGCTTATATTACCGTCTTCCAATCGATGTCCCTCTTTGTTGAGGGTTACCAAAAAATGACTATGTTAAAGTTGCATGTAGAATGTGGTTACTCTACTATGCTGTACAATTATATGAATATATAGCATTTCATGCATCTTAGCAATGTGTAATATGTTCTTACAAACATAAGTTAATGTCGTGTGCATCATTGTGTCTAAAATTTAACATTTGGAACTTGCAAAGTGCATGGTCTGTGTTATTCTCGAGATGTCCTTTAATGATCTATTGAATTTTTTTGTTTTTGTGCTTGCTTTGGCTGTAAATTTATACTAAGGTAAACATTTATTATCACACTTTAATTGTCACTTGATTTTGTATTTTTGTTCAAATGTTAATTTTTTCTTCAAATTACAAACCAACTGTGCCAAACTATGATGTTAGTATATATTGATTATGCATCCATCTTTTAGATGTACTATAACGAGCCGTAAATTGAACATGAGTAGCCAATAAGAAAAGAGTGAGTACAGTATATACTAAGTATAAATAGCTTTACTTTTATTGATCGTAGAGGTTAGCTAATGACCATGACTTGGATTATCATAAAAAGAAGAATGTGACTCATTCTGTTGAATGCAATCCTACTTGGAATTATGAAACCGATATACTTCCATGGTATAAAGAAGCTGTCTTTGGGACTGACTTCTTGCAAATATTATTTAAGTGTGCAGAGCAGCAAGACAGTCAGAGCATTCTTCAATGTAAGTTGTGTTATTCTTTGATATTCTAAATAGCCTAAAAGTTATGCTTTTCTTCCTTTAAATTTTTGCATCATGTCCACATGTTTTATTGTGCCTTTATTGATAAATTAAATATAGATTTGCTTCATCAATCTTGCTTTTCTAATTTCTATTTGTACCAATGTTAAATTATAATTTATTCCTTGGTCTTGCTTTTCTCTATGTTTCTAGCATGTCCTGTATCAAGTCAATTTCTTCTCACTGCATATCTTTCTACACTGTGTCATATAGAATTTTGGGAAATTCATGTTTAACAAACTTATCTGTTATCAACAAAGTAAATTCAGTTATCAACAAACTTATCTGTTATCAACAACACTTATCAAGTTATCTAAATTTACTGAATTTATTGAATTTACTTATCTGTTATCAACAAACTTATCTGTTATCAACTTATCTGTTATCTGTTATCAGAATTTTCTTTATCTGAATTTACTTTATCTGTTATCATGATATATTTGATAACTGAAGTTTGTTAACAAAGTTTGATGACAGATAAGTTTGCTGAATTTACTTTGTTGAATTTTGTTACCAACTAAATTCAATAACAAAACTTATCTGTTATCTGTTATATCCTGATAAGTTTATTGTACTTAAAATTTGTTGATAACAAAGTACAAAACTTATCAACAAACTTATCAGGGCTGAACAAAGTAATTGAGGGTTACTTAAAACAAAGTAAGTAATAAAGTAATTCAATTTTCTAAAATAACAGATCAACAAAGTAACAAAATAAAACTTTATAGAACCCTCACACCACTGCACTTGCATGTGGCATTCATTAACTGGGAAATTCATATGTTTGCAATAATTCCAATGTTGTGTATATCAAGATAAACTTATAAGCTAGCTGTTTGAATGCAATCCTAATTAATTTTTGGATTTTTTTCAAGATTAGCACATATGCACATGTTTCCAGCATCAAGTATTTTATGGTTAACATAAACAATATGCATGTAATAAAATCAATGAGCAATGCCAAAGGATGATTCCTGATGTAAGGCATATTTTAAGGTAAATTTGACTTTGTTGTGCATCATATCCAGTTTTTATAGGCGCAAGGATATGCATCTCCAGTTAATAAATTGTATATCTATAATTGGCAAATCCAATTTTTAAACGAGGTGGATTTCTTTTAAATTTTCAAATTTTTTTGTGCAGGATTTGTATGTGTATCATATCCATTTTTTCTATGAATAATGATATGCATATCCAGTTTGTGTATCATATCTCTAATTGGTATATCCAGTTTTAGCTTGATTTCTATTACCTTCTCAATTTTTTAATGCAAAATTGGCTACCTATTGGCCATATAGCATACTGTCTCACACCACTGCACTTGCATGTGGCTAGCATTGACTGGGAAATTCCTATGTTTGCAATTATTCATATGTTGTGTATATCAAGATAAACTTATAAGGTAGTTGTTTGAATAAAAAATATGCATGTAACAAATTCCAAAAGCAATGACATGTGATGATTCCTGATGTAAGTCACATTTTGTGGTAAATTTTACTTTGTTGTGCTTATATCCAATATTTATAAGGACAAGGATATGCATCTCAGGTTTATAAATTGCATATCTATCATTAGCAAATCCAGTTTTTAAAAGTGGAGCGCAATCATACTTAGCAACTGCACATGCATTTTTAATTTTCTATATGCTGAGTTGGATTCTTAGCGTAATCCCTTGCTTGATTTCTCTTAGTGCAATCCCTTGCTTGATTTCTCTTAGGGGTTTGGTTCGATTGCAAGGGACGAAGCTAATGAAGAATTAAGCCAATGGCGGGAAGAGAAGTTCGAGAATACACCAATCTCAGTGACCCCCAAATGGACATTGTTTAACCTAAATAACCATTTATGAAGGAGTGATTTCGAGAAATTACGATTTTGCAATGTTTTCCCTCAATAAGGTTTTGTAACTTTTTAACTTTTTTGGTGATTGGGCAGATAAGAAATGGGGAAATGGGAGGATTAAGATCGATGATGAGGATATCACTTTCCAATGGATGGTTGCAAAGGTTAGCTAATCAGTACTTCTATATGTTTTGATCTGCTTGCATTATTGTCTAATTTTCAACATGTAAATTGCTAAAAATCAATTGATATTGGATCATTATACTGCATTTTCTTCATTATCTTTGATTTTGGGTAGTAAGTGATAGAATTTAATGCAATAGGATCTGCTTATAGGTAATGCATTTTCTTCATTACCATGTCAGCACGGCCCTATTTGAGAACAATGAAGCTTTCATCGGAGACTCCTCTAGCGTGGGCGTGCACATAGTCACCGAAGCTCGGCTTGGAGTTTAGGACTTTAGAACAAAAAATGTATTATACATGAAGCTTCCATATTCCAAGGTGCCAGGTTTGTAACAAAGCACATATTGAACCACATTGCCGGTTGTTGACAGCATGCAAAAATTAAACAATAAGTTGTTATATATCCGATCACAAATTAAGAAGTTTCAATTAATATTTAGATTAGTTTAGAAACTAGGGTAGCTTAATTAATTCAAGTCGGCTAATGTTCCAATTGTGGAATGGTTCTTTTCGTGTATTATTGTTTCAGATCTTCATTGGTTTAGATCTTCATTGCTTCAGAACATATTGCTTAAATGGATCATATCCCAGATGGCTCAAGCGAGAAATCAAATAGATCAACAAATGGTGCCCCAATTTCTGGGGATCAAGCTCAGGCTCGAGAGATGCAGCAGATAAGCTTTGTAAGCTTGTGGATACGTCGGAGATGGTTAAAGGTCCATGTGATATCCCGAGACAATTGGTTGGTGACCAGTGGGAAGCTCGGTGTAGAGAAAGGGAAGACTGTTTGAAGAGTGAAGTATTCCTTATTGAACTACTGAGGGGGGTTTTGCTTCAAGTAGAGGATGTATGTGCAATTGATCAGTGATGAAATTGACAGGGTGTTTGTGGTGGGTGCGTGTAATTTGTGGAGGGATGGCATTTGTTTTACTCCCCCTTGGTTTTGAGAATACATTCTTTCCTTCCTTTTAGTTTAGAAAGTGAGTGTATTGTACTATGACGTAAAAATTCCAGAGTGAAATTCCTGATAATTACTTTTTACTCTAACACGATGCTGCTTTCGTAGGGAGGCAATTTTTAGAGAACCTTGCAAGAACCATGTGATACGAGATATTGGGTCCTAATAATGCTTGGTAATATATCCATTTTTCTCATGTAATCTTTCAGAAAACTCGCAAGAACCATTTGAGGACTTTTTTGAATCGTTGTCCTACGTGGACACAAAAGTATGACTATGAAAAACATAAGCGATCAATGAGGACTTTTTTGAAGCTGTCTTACTTTGACACAAAAGTATGACTAGGAAAAACGTTGGTGACTAGGTTATTAACTAAGATGCTGACTTGGACAATGCCCCCATATTTAGCGTGATTCTTCAGTAATATTTCTATTCACTCGGTATAAACCATCTCATCAGCACATGCCCCATATATTAGTCCCAAACAATAGAGGAAGAAATGACTTAAAAAGAAGTTGCCTGCTCAAGAGTTTTTAGTTATGCATGAGGTATCTTTCAGGGTTTTCATAGTTCAGGGTAATCATTAACACATTGTATAGTCTTTCAAACTGGCTAAAAGATATGCAATGATTCAAAAGAAAGTTTTAAATCAATTCATCAAAATACACAATTGTTAGGATTCAGGTGAACTTAATTCAATTCAATTTTGCTACTTCATGTTTGTTTGAATTATGCGATACCAATCACATCTACATCATATATATACATTTTAAATTTAATGTCCATGGAATCCGCGCCGAAGGCGCCCGCGCAATTTTAATTTTAAGATGAGAATAATTTCTCGCGCCGAAGGCTCCCGTGCAATATTTTTTACGCTAATTTGTTGTTCCACGCCGAAGGCGCCTGCGATGAATTTGTTGTTCCGTGCCGAAGATGCCTGCCAAATTTGTTGTTCCACGCCTAAGGCGCACGTTCTGAATTTGTTGTTCTAAGTCGAAGTTGTTGTTCTGCGCCAAAGGCACCCGCTAAAATTTTTTATGCTAATTTGTTGTTCTTCACCGAATCTGTTGTTATACACCGAATTTGTTGTTCCACGCCGAAGGGGCCCGTGTCGAATTTGTTGTTCTGTTTCGAAGATACCCGTGCCGCTAAATATTTTTACGCTAATTTGTTGTTTCGCACAATTTTGGCTGTGGAAATAATTTTTTGGAGAACAAAGACTTCGCGGGGAAAAAATCTTAAAAGAACCATGCCCGCGGGCATGGGTAATGACTAGTCAATTGACATTGGATCATTATACTGCATTTTCATCATTATCTTTGATTTTGGGCGGTAAGTGATAGAATTTAATGCAATAGGATCTGCTTATAGGTAATGCATTTTGTTCATTACCATGTCAGCACGGCCCCATTTGAGAGAACAATGAAGCTTTCATCGGAGACTCCTCCAGCATGGGCGTGCACATAGTCACCGGAGCTCGGCTTGGAGTTTGGGACTTTAGAACAAAAAATGTATTATACGTGAAGCTTTCGTATTCCAAGGTGCCAGGTTTGTAACAAAGCACATATTGAACCACATTGCCGGATGTTGACAGCATGCAAAAATTAAACAATAAGTTGTTATATATCCGATCACAAATTAAGAAGTTTCAATTAATATTTAGATTAGTTTAGAAACTAAGGTGGCTTAATTAATTTAAGTCAGCTAAGGTTCCAATTGTGGAATGGTTCTTTTCGTGTATTATTGTTTTAGATCTTCATTGCTTCATATCTTCATTGGTTTAGATCTTCATTGCTTCAGAACATATTGCTTAAATGGATCATATCCCAGATGGCTCAAGCGAGAAATCAAATAGATCAACAAAAGGTGCCCCGATTTCTGGGGATCAAGCTCAGGCTCGAGAGATGCAGCGGATAAGGTTTGTAAGCTTGTGGATACGTCAGAGATGGTTAAAGGTCCATGTGATAGTCCGAGACATTGGTTGGTGACCAGTGGTAAGCTCGATGTAAAGAAAGGGAATATTGTTTGAAGAGTGAAGTATTCATTATTGAACTACTGAGAGGGGGGGTTTGCTTCAAGTAGAGAATGTTTATGCAATTGATCAGTGATGAAATTGACAGGGTGTTTGTGGTGGGTGCGTGTAATTTGTGGAGGGATGGCATTTGTTTTACTCCCCCTTGGTTTTGAGAATACATTCTTTCCTTCCTTTTAGTTTAGAAAGTGAGTGTATTGTACTATGACGTAAAAATTCCAGAGTGAAATTCCTGATAATTACTTTTTACTCTAACACGATGCTGCTTTCGTAGGGAGGCAATTTTTAGAGAACCTTGCAAGAACCATGTGATACGAGATATTGGGTCCTAATAATGCTTGGTAATATATCCATTTTTCTCATGTAATCTTTCAGAAAACTTGCAAGAACCATTTGAGGACTTTTTTGAATCGTTGTCCTACGTGGACACAAAAGTATGACTATGAAAAACATAAGCGATCAATGAGGACTTTTTTGAAGCTGTCTTACTTTGACACAAAAGTATGACTAGGAAAAACGTTGGTGACTAGGTTATTAACTAAGATGCTGACTTGGACAATGCCCCCATATTTAGCGTGATTCTTCAGTAATATTTCTATTCACTCGGTATAAACCATCTCATCAGCACATGCCCCATATATTAGTCCCAAACAATAGAGGAAGAAATGACTTAAAAAGAAGTTGCCTGCTCAAGAGTTTTTAGTTATGCATGAGGTATCTTTCAGGGTTTTCATAGTTCAGGGTAATCATTAACACATTGTATAGTCTTTCAAACTGGCTAAAAGATATGCAATGATTCAAAAGAAAGTTTTAAATCAATTCATCAAAATACACAATTCTTAGGATTCAGGTGAACTTAATTCAATTCAATTTTGCTACTTCATGTTTGTTTGAATTATGCGATACCAATCACATCTACATCATATATATACATTTTAAATTTAATGTCCATGGAATCCGCGCCGAAGGCGCCCGCGCAATTTTAATTTTAAGATGAGAATAATTTCTCGCGCCGAAGGCTCCCGTGCAATATTTTTTACGCTAATTTGTTGTTCCACGCCGAAGGCGCCTGCGATGAATTTGTTGTTCCGTGCCGAAGATGCCTGCCAAATTTGTTGTTCCACGCCTAAGGCGCACGTTCTGAATTTGTTGTTCTAAGTCGAAGTTGTTGTTCTGCGCCAAAGGCACCCGCTAAAATTTTTTATGCTAATTTGTTGTTTTTCACCGAATCTGTTGTTATACACCGAATTTGTTGTTCCACGCCGAAGGGGCCCGTGTCGAATTTGTTGTTTTTTTTCGAAGATACCCGTGCCGCTAAATATTTTTACGCTAATTTGTTGTTTCGCATAATTTTGGTTATGGAAATAATTTTTTGGAGAACAAAGACTTCGCGGGGAAAAAATCTTAAATGAACCATGCCCGCGGGCATGGGTAATGACTAGTCAATTGACATTGGATCATTATACTGCATTTTCATCATTATCTTTGATTTTGGGCAGTAAGTGATAGAATTTAATGCAATAGGATCTGCTTATAGGTAATGCATTTTGTTCATTACCATGTCAGCACGGCCCCATTTGAGAGAACAATGAAGCTTTCATCGGAGACTCCTCCAGCATGGGCGTGCACATAGTCACCGGAGCTCGGCTTGGAGTTTGGGACTTTAGAACAAAAAATGTATTATACGTGAAGCTTTCGTATTCCAAGGTGCCAGGTTTGTAACAAAGCACATATTGAACCACATTGCCGGATGTTGACAGCATGCAAAAATTAAACAATAAGTTGTTATATATCCGATCACAAATTAAGAAGTTTCAATTAATATTTAGATTAGTTTAGAAACTAAGGTGGCTTAATTAATTCAAGTCAGCTAAGGTTCCAATTGTGGAATGGTTCTTTTCGTGTATTATTGTTTTAGATCTTCATTGCTTCATATCTTCATTGGTTTAGATCTTCATTGCTTCAGAACATATTGCTTAAATGGATCATATCCCAGATGGCTCAAGCGAGAAATCAAATAGATCAACAAAAGGTGCCCCGATTTCTGGGGATCAAGCTCAGGCTCGAGATATGCAGAGGAAGAAATGACTTAAAAAGAAGTTGACTGCTCAAGAGTTTTTAGTTATGCATGAGGTATCTTTCAGGGTTTTCATAGTTCAGGGTAATCATTAACACATTATATAGTCTTTCGAACTGGCTAAAAGATATGCAATTATTCAAAAGAAAGTTTTAAATCAATTCATCAAAATACACAATTGTTAAGATTCAGGTGAACTTAATTCAATTCAATTTTGCTACTTCATGTTTGTTTGAATAATGCGATACCAATCACATCTTCATCATATATATACATTTTAATTTTAATGTCCATGGAATCCGCGCCGAAGGCACCCGTGCAATTTTAATTTTAAGATGAGAATAATTTCTTGTGCCGAAGGCACCCGGGCAATATTTTTTACGCTAATTTGTTGTTCCACACCGAAGGCGCCTGCGATGAATTTGTTGTTCCGTGCCGAAGATGCCCGCCGAATTTGTTGTTCCACGCCTAAGGCGCACGTTCTGAATTTGTTGTTCTATGCCGAAGTTGTTGTTCTGCGCCAAAGGCACCCGCTAAAATTTTTTATGCTAATTTGTTGTTTCGCACCGAATCTGCTGTTCTACGCCGAATTTGTTGTTCCACGCCGAAGGGGCCCGTGTCGAATTTGTTGTTCTGTTTCGAAGATACACGTGCCGCTAAATATTTTTACGCTAATTTGTTGTTTCGCGCAATTTTGGTTGTGGAAATAATTTTTTGGAGAACAAAGACTTCGTGGGGAAAAAATCTTAAATGAACCATGCCCGCGGGCATGGGTAATGACTAGTCAATTGATATTGGATCATTATACTGCATTTTCTTCATTATCTTTGATTTTGGGCAGTAAGTGATAGAATTTAATGCAATAGGATCTGCTTATAGGTAATGCATTTTCTTCATTACCATGTCAGCACGGCCCCATTTGAGAGAACAATGAAGCTTTCATCGGAGACTCCTCCAGCATGGGCGTGCACATAGTCACCGGAGCTCGGCTTGGAGTTTGGGACTTTAGAACGAAATTGTATTATACGTGAAGCTTTCGTATTCCAAGGTGCCAGGTTTGTAACAAAGCACATATTGAACCACATTACCGGATGTTGACAGCATGCAAAAATTAAACAATAAGTTGTTATATATCCGATCACAAATTAAGAAGTTTCAATTAATATTTAGATTAGTTTAGAAACTAAGGTGGCTTAATTAATTCAAGTCAGCTAAGGTTCAAATTGTGGAATGGTTCTTTTCGTGTATTATTGTTTCAGATCTTCATTGCTTCATATCTTCATTGTTT
Organism: Scilla litardierei; assembly: GCA_030789695.1. Taxonomy (NCBI): domain Eukaryota; kingdom Viridiplantae; phylum Streptophyta; class Magnoliopsida; order Asparagales; family Asparagaceae; genus Scilla; species Scilla litardierei. The sequence continues at coordinate 13,326 of JAULAV010008878.1, forward strand.
TAGATCTTCATTGCTTCAGAACATATTGCTTAAATGGATAATATCCTAGATGGCTCAAGCGAGAAATCAAATAGATCAACAAAAGGTGCCCCGATTTCTGGGGATCAAGCTCAGGCTCGAGATATGCAGCGGATAAGCTTTGTAAGCTTGTGGATACGTCGGAGATGGTTAAAGGTCCATGTGATAGTCCGAGACATTGGTTGGTGACCAATGGTAAGCTCGGTGTAAAGAAAGGAAATATTGTTTGAAGAGTGAAGTATTCCTTATTGAACTACTAAGGGGGTGGGGGGGTTTGCTTCAAGTAGAGAATGTTTGTACAATTGATCAGTGATGAAATTGACAGGGTGTTTGTGGTGGGTGCGTGTAATTTGTGGAGGGATGGCATTTGTTTTACTCCCCCTTGGTTTTGAGAATACATTCTTTCCTTCCTTTTAGTTTAGAAAGTGAGTGTATTGTACTATGACGTAAAAATTCCAGAGTGAAATTCCTGATAATTACTTTTTACTCTAACACGATGCTGCTTTCGTAGGGAGGCAATTTTTAGAGAACCTTGCAAGAACCATGTGATACGAGATATTGGGTCCTAATAATGCTTGGTAATATATCCATTTTTCTCATGTAATCTTTCAGAAAACTTGCAAGAACCATTTGAGGACTTTTTTGAATCGTTGTCCTACGTGGACACAAAAGTATGACTATGAAAAACATAAGCGATCAATGAGGACTTTTTTGAAGCTGTCTTACTTTGACACAAAAGTATGACTAGGAAAAATGTTGGTGACTAGGTTATTAACTAAGATACTGACTTGGACAATGCCCCCATATTTAGCTTGATTCTTCAGTAATATTTCTATTCACTCGGTATAAACCATCTCATCAGCACATGCCCCATATATTAGTCCCAAACAATAGAGGAAGAAATGACTTAAAAAGAAGTTGCCTGCTCAAGAGTTTTTAGTTATGCATGAGGTATCTTTCAGGGTTTTCATAGTTCAGGGTAATCATTAACACATTGTATAGTCTTTCAAACTAGCTAAAAGATATGCAATGATTCAAAAGAAAGTTTTAAATCAATTCATCAAAATACACAATTCTTAGGATTCAGGTGAACTTAATTCAATTCAATTTTGCTACTTCATGTTTGTTTGAATTATGCGATACCAATCACATCTACATCATATATATACATTTTAAATTTAATGTCCATGGAATCCGCGCCGAAGGCGCCCGCGCAATTTTAATTTTAAGATAAGAATAATTTCTCGCGCCGAAGGCTCCCGTGCAATATTTTTTACGCTAATTTGTTGTTCCACGCCGAAGGCGCCTGCGATGAATTTGTTTTACCGTGTCGAAGATGCCAGCCGAATTTGTTGTTCCACGCCTAAGGCGCACATGAAGAATTTGTTGTTCTATGCCGAAGTTGTTGTTCTGTGCCAAAGGCACCCGCTAAAAGTTTTTTATGCTAATTTGTTGTTTCCCACCGAATCTGTTGTTCTATGCCAAATTTGTTGTTCCATGCCGAAGGGGCCCGCGTCGAATTTGTTGTTCCGTATTAAAGGCGCCCGTGTCGCTATTTATTTTTACGCTAATTTGTTGTTTCGCGCAATTTTGGGTGTGGAAATAATTTTTTGGGGAACAAAGACTTCGCGGGGGAAAAATCTTTAATGAACCGTGCCCGCGGGCACGGGTTATGACTAGTCAATTGATATTGGATCATTTTACTGCATTTTCTTCATTATCTTTGATTTTGGGTAGTAAGTGATAGAATTTAATGCAATAGGATCTGCTTATAGGTAATGCATTTTCTTCATTACCATGTCAGCACGGCCCTATTTGAGAACAATGAAGCTTTCATCGGAGACTCCTCTAGCGTAGGCGTGCACATAGTCACCGAAGCTCGGCTTGGAGTTTGGGACTTTAGAACAAAAAATGTATTATACATGAAGCTTCCATATTCCAAGGTGCCAGGTTTGTAACAAAGCACATATTGAACCACGTTGCCGGTTGTTGACAGCATGCAAAAATTAAACAATAAGTTGTTATATATCCGATCACAAATTAAGAAGTTTCAATTAATATTTAGATTAGTTTAGAAACTAGGGTGGCTTAATTAATTCAAGTCAGCTAAGGTTCCAATTGTGGAATGGTTCTTTTCGTGTATTATTGTTTCAGATCTTCATTGCTTCATATCTTCATTGGTTTAGATCTTCATTGCTTCAGAACATATTGCTTAAATGGATCATATCATAGATGGCTCAAGCGAGAAATCAAATAGATCAACAAAAGGTGCCCCGATTTCTGGGGATCAAGCTCAGGCTCGAGAGATGTAGCGGATAAGCTTTGTAAGCTTGTGGATACATCGGAGATGGTTAAAGGTCCATGTGATAGCCCGTGACATTGGTTGGTGACCAGTGGTAAGCTCGGTGTAGAGAAAGGGAAGATTGTTTGGAGAGTGAAGTATTCCTTATTGTACAACTGAAGGGGGGTTTTGCTTCAAGTAGAGAATGTTTGTGCAATTGACCAGTGACGAAATTGACATGTCGTTTGTGGTGGGTGTGTGTAATTTGTGGAGGGATGGCATTTGTTTTACTCCCCCTTGGTTTTGAGAATACATTCTTTCCTTCCTTTTAGTTTAGAAAGTGAGTGTATTGTACTATGACGTAAAAATTCCACAGTGAAATTTCTGATAATTACTTTTTACTCTAACAGGATGCTGCTTTAGTAGGGAGGAAATTTTTAGAGAACCTTGCAAGTACTATGTGATACGAGATATTGGGTCCTAATAATGCTTGGTAATATATCCATTTTTCTCATGTAATCATTCAGAAAACTTGCAAGAACCATTTGAGGACTTTTTTGAATCGTTGTCCTACGTGGACACAAAAGTATGACTATGAAAAACATAAGCGATCAATGAGGACTTTTTTTGAAGCTGTCTTACACTGACACAAAAGTATGACTAGGAAAAATGTTGGTGACTAGGTTATTTACTAATATACTGACTAGGACAATGCCCCATATTTAGCTTGATTCTTCAGTAATATTTCTATTCACTCGGTATAAACCATCTCATCAGCACATGCCCCATATATTAGTCCCAAACAATAGAGGAAGAAATGACTTAAAAAGAATTGCCTGCTCAAGAGTTTTTAGTTATGCATAAGGTATCTTTCAGGGTTTTCATAGTTCAGGGTAATCATTAACACACATTATATAGTGTTTCGAACTGGCTAAAAGATATGCAATTATTCAAAAGAAAGTTTTAAATCAATTCATCAAAATACACAATTGTTAGGATTCAGGTGAACTTAATTCAATTCAATTTTGCTACTTCATGTTTTGTTTGAATTATGCGGTACCAATCACATCTTCATCATATATATACATTTTAATTTTAATGTCCATGGAATCCGCGCCGAAGGCCCCCGTGCAATTTTAATTTTAAGATGAGAATAATTTCTCGCGCTGAAGGCTCCCGTGCAATTTTTTTACGCTAATTTGTTGTTCCACGCCGAAGGCGCCTTCGTCGAATTTGTTGTTCTGCGCTGAAGATGCCTGCCGAATTTGTTGTTCCACGCCTAAGGCGCACGCACTGAATTTGTTGTTCTATGCCGAAGTTGTTATTCTGCGCCGAATGCACCCCCTAAAATTTTTTATGCTAATTTGTTGTTTCGCACCGAATCTGTTGTTCTACGCCGAATTTGTTGTTCCACGCCGAAGGGGCCCGCGTCGAATTTGTTGTTCCGTGTCGAAGGCTCCTGTGCCGCTAAATATTTTCTTGCTAATTTGTTGTTTCGCGTAATTTTGGTTGTGGAAATAATTTTTTGGAGAACAAAGACTGTTGAGCATTGATTCCCCGGATTTGGTTTTGATGATGAACAAACATAAATATCGTGAACTAACTCTTTGTGAGCACAGTTATGGAGATCGTCGCCAAAATTCTATGAACATCAAAAGTGACGTCTCAAGACTTCTCAAAGCGCGTGATCGTGTGCCTGAAGCTTCGTTGAAGCTCTAGGAGCATTATTGAAGTTAAGAGATTCGGATCGAAGCCTTTGAAGACGGTTCGTCAAGTTTTATTTATAGTCTTCTAGATTCTTTTCGTAGAATGTTAAGCCTGGAGTAGGTCTTATGTTTTAATCTTCATAACGATCATATCTTAGAGCTAGGATCTTATTAGAAGCCCATAGAAACTTTCCCGAAGCTTCGCGCTTCATTTCGCGGCTTCTTGTGCATCTTAGTTGGTTCAAGAAGAAGAACCAACCGACTAGATGGCAATCTAGTCGGTCGATAATCCTTCTTGAACCGACTAGATATCCTACTCAAATTCAGCTCATTCACTGTTTACAGTTAGTCGGTCTAAGAAGGTTCACCGAACGACTAGTTGTCAAACTAGTCAGTTTGGAATCCTTCTTAGACCGACTAGCTGTGTATTCAGTTTCACAGCCTGAGCTATTGTTTATCATTAGTCGGTCAAAGAACAACCGCCGACCGACTAGTTGAGAAACTAGTCGGTTGGAATTTGTTCTTAGACCGACTAGTGCTCCTTGAATTCAGCCTATCAAGTTTCAACTCTTAGTCGGTCAAAGAACACTCACCGACCGACTAGTTGTCAAACTAGTCGGTTGGCAAGTCTTCTTAGACCGACTAGTTCTTTATTGTTTGAACTTTCTCTTTTGGCTGTTCTCCAGTTAGTCGGTTCAAGTTGAATCACCGATCGACTAGTTGAGAAACTAGTCGGTTAGTGATCCTTCTTTGACCGATTAGACTGCTTCAGAAATAGATCAGTTGGAGCATTAAATGCACGAATTTTCTCTCTCTCTCTTCTCTATCCTATATAATCTTGAGTTGCTGTTTCATAGCATTCAAGGCTGATATTAATTGCATTTAGAGAATCAAAGAGAAGCATTTATTCTCATCTTCCAAGCTTTCATTTCTCACAAGAATCTCTCCCTCACTCTAATTTTAAAAGAGAGATTCATTGATTGTGAGCCCTTCAAGCCAAGAGCTTGATTCAAGGTCACCAACTCCTCCCTAAGCTTCCATTGCTGGTCAACTTCTTGGAGATAGGGTTTGGGGCCTTCTTCTCCTCCAAAATCCTCCTTGCCCTAAAATCGTATGTTTACTCAAGGCATATGATTTTGTTGGTAAGCATTTCTTATTTCATTTAATTTGATATTGCAAGTCTTACTCTCGGTTGTGAGAGTTGTGTGTGATCCCGGTTTGTGGGAGTCACATTTTCATTTGTGTATGATTTGATCTTGTAGAGGTTTTCTACAAGAATTTCATAGTGCAAATTTGAGTTAGAGGTTTCTAACTCAAGTAGCCGGAGGGGATCCGGGTGTTTGGGACGTAGGATCACCAGGAACAAGTTGGGAAGACTTGGGTGGATCCGAACCCGTTATATCGTTTGTTTACGTTTGCATTTTCTTTGTTGTCAATATTTTCATTTCCGCATTGTTGGTTGAGTTTGCAAGATAATTAGGAATTATCTTCTTGATTATTTTAAAGTACTATTCACCCCCCTCTAGTACTTGTGTAGTAGCTATCAGGGCATTACATTTGGTATCAAAGCAAAGTTCATAGCTATGTCTTCCAACGACAACAAAACCGTACGTCCACCTTCAGACTATAGCACCTTCAGGAACCGTGAAGGTGGTTCTTTGGTGATGGAAGGACACTCCTCGACTAGGCCTCCCTTCTTCAACGGTACCAACTATGGGTACTGGAAATGCCGGTTGGAAACGTTCCTCCGGAACGCCTCACTATGGAGAGCCACATTGACGGAGTATGTCGAGCCCGCAGAAGAAGATTTCGCTAAGTGGACTACCGCGGAGGTCGCCGTGGAGGTAAGCAATGCCAAGGCAATGAATGCCTTGCAATGCGTTTTGGAGCCCGAAGACTTCAACAAGATATGTACATGTAAGAGTGCATATCAAATCTGGAACTCTCTCCTCATCTTGCATGAAGGAACGAGTAGGGTAAGAGACTCCAAACTCGTTGTTGTAAATAAAGATTACGAATTATTTCACATTCAACAGGGTGAGAAGATGAATGAGTACTATGCCCGCTTCGTTGACATTACCAACGAGTTGGAGGCTCTTGGAAAGACCTACACCCAAAAGGAGAAAGTCTCAAAGATCATTGACGGACTTCCTTCTTGTTAGGAAAAGCGTACCTTCGCCATCGAGAAAGGTAATGATATGAGTAAATATACTGTCATTCAACTAATGGGTACCTTGATGTCTTATGAGGTACGCAAGGACAGTAGACTAAAGCTGCAGGACAAGATGAAGTCTTACTTGAAGCAAGACGAGCCAAAGAAAAGGCGATTGCGTTCAAGGCCGCTCCATCTATATCTACCGATGATGAAGAATCGGAAGAAGAGTTGGACTTGGAATCCATTGCCCTCATGGCAAAGAAGTTCAACCGATTCTTCCGAAAAGGTAATTTCAAGAACAAATCTAAATTTAGTTCTTCTAATGCCTCCGCTCCTTTGTGTTTTAAATGCAACAAGCCAGGACACATGAAAGCGGATTGTCCTCAAAACAAACACAAGGAGAAATGGAAGGCACCAAAGTTCGACAAGTCAAAGAAGTACAAAAAGGGTACAAGAAAGGACTTGTCGGGACATTCACCGACTCCGACAAGGACTCCTCAAGTGGAGAGTCGGATGATGAGCAAGTGGAGCAAGCACACATGTGCTTCATGGCTAGAGAGGAACATGATCAAGAGTCTTCCTCCGATGATAGAGAGTATGAAGGTGATGAGGTAACTATGGATGACCTTAGATTAGCTAACGAGCAAATTTGGTCTAAGTATTCTAAATTAGTAAATAGATATACTAAGACTAAAGATGAGCTAGCTAGTCTTCAAAGCTCACCTAAGCCTATCGTCATCAACAACGACACCGTTGTTGAAGACTTGAGAAATGAGATTGTAAATCTCAAATCTCAACTTGAGCATGTTCATATTGAGAACTCGGATGAACGCGAGATGGCGGATTTGATTTCTCGAAACTCAACTTTGAGTATTGAGAATGAGAATCTCAAATCTCGTGTTTGTGTACTCACATCGCAAGTATCCACGTTGGATGCTTCTATGCATTCTCTCATCGAGAAGTATGAGTGCACATTAGGCCGAGTTAATAAATTCAATAAAGGTAAGGACCATTTGGATAATATCCTAAATGACTTACTTCCGGCCAATCATCACATTGGCTTGGGGTATAAGATGGGAAATTCATCCAAATCGTCTACTACCTTTGTTAGGCCAACTTCCGATGCCTCAACGAATGGGAGCAAACACTCTATTGGTAGTTCATCTACCAATGGTGCTTCCACTTAGTACACACCCTCGTTTGGAAAGAAACCCACTTTGGGTGGACCTCCAAAGAAGGGTCATGCATTTCTGTACACCAATACCATGCCACGTAGGAACACACATCCTACTCCACCGGTTCACAATTATGATGATTTTTATGCATCACGTCCACGAGCACATGCACACCAAGTGAGACACCCTCACACACGTGTTCCTCCACATGCATATGCTCACCCACATTATTATATGAATGATTACCATCATGCACCATTTCATATGATGTCACCACCATTTCATCATGTGCCATACGCATTCCACGACATGCATCACGTAGAAATCAACAACGTATGCGTGCTCCCAATAGGAATAGGGCTCCCAAAATATTCACTATTTGGGGCCCGAAGAACACTAACATGCATGAAAAATAAGCTTACATGAATTCCTATTGTATGAATGTCGTGCATAATGATGATTATGTGGGGAAGTCTAAGTCCAATTGGACTTGGCTTCCAAAGGTCTAATCTTTTAGGACCCAATGACCTTGCGTACCATGGAATGATATGTTTATCTTTAGGTACTCAAGAAAAAGAAACGGAGCACCAAATCAAAATTTAGCTCCAAGAATAATTGGATACTCGATAGCGGGTGTTCAAAACACATGACGGGTGATGCTCAATTGCTCTCTGGAGTGGTGCCCATTGCAAATGGGAACCGAGTCGTCTTTGGAGGCAACGAGAGCGGAACCATCATTGGTGTTGGTAAAGTAGGTAATCCTTCTAAACCACTAATAAGTGATGTTTACCTTGTTAAAGGATTAAACCACAATCTTATTTCAATAAGCCAACTTTGTGACAAAGGTTACAAAGTTAGCTTTGCGAAAGGAATGTGTCATATTTTGAATAAAGATACTAATGATGTATTATTCTCTGGCACATGCCATAAGGATATTTATATATTAGATTTTCCAAAATCATATGAACAATGTCTCATTGCCAACACAAGTGAACAACACTTATGGCATCGACGTTTTGGTCATGTGAAATTTGGAACACTTTTTAAGCTTTCCAAGTTAAATTATATTAAAGGATTTCCTAAGCTTGTCTTTCAAAAGAAAAGCTTTTGTGACTCGTGTCAACAAGGCAAGCTTCCTAAATCGTCATTTAAACCTAAGAAAAGCATTTCATCTAAGCGGCCTCTAGAGCTTTTACATCTAGATCTCTTTGGGCCAACTAGAGTTGCTTCATTAGGAAATGCATGATATGGACTTGTCATCGTTGATGACTTTTCTAGATTTACTTGGGTATTTTCCTTAAGTAATAAAAATGATGCTTTTGAAAACTTCACAATATTTGTTAAGAAAGTGCAAAATCTCATTGGAACCACCATTGTCACTATTCGTAGTGATCATGGAGGGGAATTTGAGAATGAGTCTTTCTCAAATTTTTGTGATGAAGTTGGTATTACTCACACCTTTTCTTTCCCTCGCGCACCTCCTCAAAATGGTGTTGTTGAGAGGAAGAATAGGACGCTAGTGGAATGTGCTCGTACTATGCTTGATGATAGCCAACTTGGCCATCAATTTTGGGCGGAAGCGGTACATACTGCTTGCTATGTGTTTAATAGAATACTTTTGAGGCCCGGCACCAAACAAACCTGTTATGAATTGTTGTTTGGTAGATTGCCTCAAGTTAAACATTTTCGAGTTTTTGGCGCAAAATGTTTTATTAAAAACACGTATGGAAGTTTGGACAAATTTGATCCAAGATCCGATGAGGGGATATTTGTTGGATATTCCTCCCGTAGCAAAGCCTACCGGATATACAACAAACGAACCTCAACGATCGATGAATCACTTCATGTTTCATTCAATGAAAATTTTGTCCCGACTAGAATTACTAATGATGATGACTCCATGGATGTTTTATGTGATTCTATTGGCAATTCTAATTCTATTGATTCTAGTGATACTAACCCTACTGATGAATCTTTTGAGAATGTTCCTAGTGATCAGGGAGTTCCCAAACGGCTTCATACAGTTCGTGACCATCCCCATGAGCAAGTCATTGGTAACATACTTGATAGTGTCAAGACGAGATCTCAAGTCAACTACTTCGCTCATTGTGCCTTTGCCTCCTCAATAGAGCCAAAGAATATTAACGAAGAGTGCGAAGATAGTGCTTGGATCCTAGCCATGGAGGAGGAACTCATTCAATTTGAGAGGAATGAGGTTTGTGAGCTTGTTCCATTGCCTTCGAAGAACCACACCGTTATAGAAACGAAGTGGATTTTCAAGAACAAGACCGACGAAAACCAAATCGTCGTTCGGAACAAAGCTCGGTTAGTAGCTCAAGGCTACCGGCAAGAGGAAAGTATAGATTTCGAAGAATCCTTTGCTCTGGTAGCTAGATTAGAATCTATTAGGTTATTGTTATCTTTTGCATGCTATAAAGATTTTAAACTCTTTCAAATGGATGTAAAAAGTGCGTTTTTAAACGGAGATGTTGTTGAGGAAGTTTATGTTTCTCAACCTCCGGGTTTTATAAATGAAAAATTTCCAAATCATGTTTTCAAACTTAAGAAAGCACTTTATGGTTTGAGACAAGCTCCTCGAGCTTGGTATGACCTCCTAAAGAACTTTCTTTTGGATTTGGGTTTTAAAATGGGTGAAGTTGATTCTACATTATTTGTTAAGTATTCGAATAATGATATTATTTTAGTTCAAATTTACGTTGATGATATCATTTTCGGTGCTACTAACTTCACTCTTTGCGAAGAGTTTTCTAATGTCATGAAGAACCAATTTGAGATGAGCCACATGGGTGAGCTCAAATATTTCTTAGGTCTCCAAATTCGCCAAATGAACGATGTAATCTTCATCCACCAAACCAAGTACACGGTGGAGTTGCTAAAGTGATTTGGAATGGATAATGCTTCCGGGAAGAAGACTCCAATGAGCACTACTATACATCTTGATAAGGATTCGGGCGGCAAAGATGTAGACATCCGTCTATATCGAGGTATGATAGGTAGTTTATTATATCTTACTGCCAGTCGGCCTGATATTATGTTTGATGTATGTGTATGTGCTCGTTATCAGTCTCAACCTAAGGAATCTCACTTAGTAGCGGTAAAATGTATTTTCCGTTATTTAAGTTACACCCTCGACTACGGATTATATTATCCAAAGTCTATCACATATGAGTTAATCTCATATAGTGACGCAGATTATGCGGGATGCAAATCCGACAGGAAAAGTACTAGTGGCACTTGCCATTTTAGGAAATTCTCTTGTCTCTTGGTTTTCCAAGAAGCAGAATTACGTATCACTTTCAACCACCGAGGCGTAATATATTGTCGTCGGTGGTGCGTGTGCTCGGGTTCTTTGGATGAGACACACTCTTAAAGACTTTGGTATAAACTGTGATACTTGCCCTATCATGGTGGACAACCAAAGTGCAATATATCTCTCTAAGAATCCGATACACCATTCCCGTTCTAAACACATAGATGTTCGTCACCATTTTCTTGATGATCATGTTGCTAAAAAGGACATCATTTTAGTGTACGTTGAAACCCAGAAGCAAATCTCCGATATTTTCACGAAACCACTCAAGGAAGACTCCTTTGTGCGGTTACGTCGAGAATTGGGGATTATGGTTGAATCCGAGATTTAGGATTCATATTTTCAATAATCTTGCTTGCTAATAATTTTCTTTATATATGCTCATGCTAGATTGGTTGAGATTTTCTGGATTTTTGGTTGAATTCTCGGAATTTATGCTCGAATTATTCATGAACATCGTATTTAAGATTTTCGATGTTTTATGGGGTAGTATAATGATGTGTGAGAGTATTTCGATGTTTCGTCCAAGTGCGCGTAGGAGAGAACTCAAAATTTCGACATTTCAAATTTTTGGACTCTCTTAGTCGGTCTAAGTTCATTGACCGACCGACTAGATTCAGTTCTAGTCGGTCAGTGAATGAACTCAGACCTACTAACTCATGCCCTAATTTTGGCTTCAGTTAATGTTTGCACTTAGTCGGTTCATGTTCATTGGCCGACCGACTAGATTGCAATCTAGTCGGTCAGCACTTGAACTGTGACCGACTAAATGCGCAGGGGCTGTTGTGTCTTTTCCACTTCCCAGTCGATTTAAACTCCTTGGCACCGATTATATCTCACTCTAATCAGTGCATCCCTCCTCTCACAGCCACTAACCCCACGACCCCCAGTGCCTTTTCGACTTCCTCCGCCGTGCGTCGCCGTCTCCGGCCGCCGTACGTCGTCGCCGTTCATCTCCCTACCTCCAGTCGACCTAGGTATCACTCCCTCTCAGCTTTTAGGGTTAGGTTTATTTGATTCCCGTCGACTTAGTGTTTCACTCCAAGGTTTTTCACTTTCATTTCGATTTGTCTATTTCGATCTCATGCGTTGGTTGTGTTGTGTCGTCTAGAGTATGGCGAAGACACGTATCCCCATCGATCCCTCGCGTCCATCTCCCATGACCATCGAGTCTCCTCCTACGGACCCCCTCAACCCAAACGACGTGCCAAATCGACCCATCCATCTTCCTCTTCGCCTCCTCTTAAGAAAAAGAGGACGGCGACTGCGAAGCCTAGAGCCACATCCCAACCAAGCCGCAGCCTAAGAAGAAAATCTTGACTCCCGGCCCATTTCGAGCTCCCACTCCTCCCGGTGATTCTGACTCTGACGCCAAGTTCATCCATGAGTCTGAGCCTACCGATAGGGCTCCTACTCCTACTCCTCGATCTAGCACTCGTCCGTCTAAAGGGAAGGTTCCCATGCCAGTGGGTGGTGTCGATATATCGTTATGTCACGATGACCCGATGTGTCTCGCGGCATACAATCGTATCGAGCACTGTCCATTGATATTGGAGCACTTCGTTCAGTTCTCTGATTTTCCTCATCTCGCCGATCTTCTTTCCTACAGCGGCCTTTTTGGTTATCTTCGCCATGACCCCAAGGCGAACCCTCACCCGTACCCCTGTCTTGTCAAATTATTCTATGTGAATCGTGTTCGGGGTCAGTATGACGACACCCATTCCATTGAGACCACTGTCTTGGGGATACCTATTGTCCTCACGGCAGAGATCTTAGTGTAGGATCCTGTCGCGTGGAGATGGAGGATCGAAAGAGAACTTACGTTAGCGTACGCTGCGCTGTAGTCTCTGAACTTTACCCTCGGATTCGCCACAACGGTCGTTACTTCATCACAGAGGATCGAAGCAGAGTTTCCACTGTCAAAATCTCTATTTGGAAGAAGAACTATATGGAAGGGAGAAGAGGAAAAGATTTGCCTTATGCAAACTTATGGCATGAAGGATTAGCCTTAAATGCCTTACCCTTGGGTCTTATTTATAGGCTTTAGGGGTAGTTATTGTAGGAAATAACCATATATAATCTTATTAGCTTATATTAATACCCTTGCTTATACTCTTCTTCATGCACTTATCAAGTGCCTTTATGCACTTATAATGTGCCTTTTTCCACTTATAGAGTGGTCCTTTTCACACATGAAAAGGTTCCCTTTGCACATGCTTTCATGCACGCGACATCTGAGGTCCGTATACCCTCATACATCCCCTCATGGGTGTATATATGGCGTCCATATCCAACATCTCCCACTCACACTTGAGGGGATTGTAAGGAAACATCTTTTCCTTTAGTTCTTCAATTTATCATACCGAGAAATAGATCGTGTGACCGTCATGCGCATACAGTCCGCTGTTGTGCACTTTTTAGAGATACACAACACTCTTTAGGGTGCAAAGTTGAGTAGATCAACGCATGTTTTACCCTAGATTATTTCTTCACATTTCTTATACTTTATATTCAACAATTGAATCCCATCTGGATTACAATAGGCTGGCCAGCTTTGAATCTTTAAAGTCAAAATGTGAATATGAAATTAATCTTCCTCTTCTTGCGATCCTTTCGATCTTGACTTGACTCGCTTTTCTAACATGCCACGCCGGACCGAATTGACCATAGTCCATAAGCAACATGCTAAGATAGCAATCACCCTGTCAAATCTAAAGGAACCAATTAGAGTCCATAAGGGTAAGAAGTTAAGACCCATGTGGTCTTTGGGTCTCACATAATAGTAAACACAATTACTATTCTAACCCAATGGTCAAATGCATACGTAGTATGAATACGTATTACAACATCACTCCTTTCCCAGGGAGTGTATGTCTTAATGATGTTGTAAGGATGATGATCAGACACCACAATGTCTGACTTTGAGTCCCATTTACTACTCAGTAATTTCCTGGACCCACATCCTGCATAAGACAGATAAGATTTCAAAAATCTTCTTAGATCTTTTGTAAGCATCCATATGACGCAGATCTTTCATACGACCATTTTTGTTTAAGTCATGACTCTAAATCATCCGTTTGATGATTTTGACTTTAAACAGGTCTCATCTTTATCTTATCCGTCTGATAGAATAAAGGCGGTTTCTCATGTGAGAGAGCCAACCTCAATCTGTCCGACATACTAGAAAACATAGCTGAGATTAAAAGAAATGTTCACAAACATTTTCAAGAAACTCATATACAAAGTCAAAAAGAACTTATTCTTTTATTAAATTTGATCTTTTATAGACATGTGAATACATTGATACAACTCAGCTTTTACACAATCCTTGAGGTGATAAGTGTTTGTAAAACACATCTCTAGGGATCGCCTTCGTAAGCGGATCCGCTATCATCTCATGCGTAGATATGTATCTAATGTCTACCTTCTTGTTCTTATCATAGTCTTTTGCAAATTTGTAGCGGATATCAATGTGTTTGGTCTTACAATGGAATTTTGGATCTTTGACATAGGCTATAGATGCTTGACTGTCACTGTATATTGGTACAGTACCTGAGTCACTTGCATCAATTAGCTTGTCTAAGAACTTCCTAAGCCAAACAGCTTCTTGGACGGCCATGCTAAATGCTACAAATTCGGCTTCCATAGTTGAAAGTGCGATGCAGGATTACTTTTTGCTACTCCAGGATATTGCACCAGATCCGAGTAGAAAAACATGTCCTGAGGTCGATCGTCGCTCATCGAGATGACCCGCCCAATCAGCATCAGTGTAGCCTTCAAGCCTCAAGGCATTTCTTTGATAGCATAAAGCATAGTCCGCAGTCCCTTTAAGATACAGTATTATCCTCTTAACCGCTTTCCAGTGTGTTTGCCCTGGATTGGATTGGTAACGACTTACCATTCCAACGGCAAAACAGATGTCCGGTCTTGTACACATCATAGCGTACATAAGACTACCAACTGCACTGGAATATGGAACTTTTTCCATAATTTCCTTTTCCTTTTGGTTCTTAGGACACATTTTCAGACATAAATTATCGCATTTATTTATATGAGTATCAATGGACTTACAGTCCTGCATATTAAAACGTTCTAGAACCTTCTTTATATAAGTCTCTTGTGAAAGAGAAAGAAGTTTCTTCGAACGATTCCTTGAAATCTTAACTCCAAGGATATATGCGGCTTGTCCCATGTCTTTCATCTCAAATACTGATGAAAGCCAAGTCTTGATATCCATCACAAAGCCCTTGTCATTTCCGGCTTTTAAAATGTCATCTATACATATAGAGACATAATAACATACTTGCTTTTGATCCTCTTGATATATACACAGTTATCTTCATCAAGCATGGTAAAACCATTTGATAAGACAACTTCTTGAAATCATATATACCATTGCCTCGAGGATTGTTTAAGACCATATATGGACTTACGAAGTTTATAAATCTTATGTTCGTTTCCTTCTTTTACAAACCCTGTTGGTTGTTCCATATAGATCTCCTCGTCCAATTCTCCATTGAGAAAGGCAGTCTTTACATCCATTTGATGTAATTCGAGGTCTAAGCAAGCTACCAAAGCCAGAATCAAGCGAATCGAGGTAAAACGAACAACAGGTGAGAAGGTCTCTTCGTAGTCTATCCATTCCTGTTACGTAAAACCTTTCGCGACAAGACGAGCTTTATATCTGTCTATAGAACCATCAGCCTTATGCTTGATCTTGAGAACCCATTTGTTTCCAATAGCTCTACGTCCTCTGGGTAAGTCGACCAAGTCCCAGACTCGGTTAATTTTCATGGATTCTAATTCCTCCTTCATTGCTTCCATCCATTTGTCTTTTGCAGGGCATGATACGGCCTGTTTGAAAGTAGCAGGCTTGTCATCATCTTGTAGTAAAGTCATAAAGGTTTGTGGGAATTCATCCTCAAATCTTAGAGGAGTTAACCTTGTACGACTACTACATCGTATTTGAGATTCTTCAAGTCCTTGTTGACTCGAATTCGGATCAATTCTAATATCACACCCACTTGGAATGTGGTTAGAATTGCTCCCACTTGGATCATTATTCCTATATGGAATAGGATTCGCATCATTCGTATCATCCATTGGTGAAGGTTGAAACGTATTTTCGTCTTCACCAAGAATTCTCCCACTCGAATGAGGTAATCCTTCCTGATCATAAATCTCAAATAGAGATAAGTCCTGACTTATCTCGCCCTGTCTTGGAAACTCATTTTTTCAAGAAAGTAACATCCCTCAACTCAAATTCAATTAGTCCTCCATTATCTTCCTGACCAATGAAAACATAACCTTTGGAGTTTTCTGCATATCGTATAAAGATACATTTCCTCCCCATTGGCCCAAGTTTGCCATACTTATGGGAGGAAATATGTGCGTAGGATGCACACCCCCAAGGTTTTAATATGCTTAAGTCAGGAGACCTTTGGTTCCACAACTCATAAGGAGTGAAGCTAACTGATTTCGAGGGTACGCGATTCAAGATGAAAGTAGCCGTCAATAATGCATCACCCCAAAAGGTGATTGGCAAGTTAGCTTGCGCCATCATTGAACGGACCATTTCCATCAAAGTCCTATTCCTCCTTTCAGCAACACCATTTTGTTGAGGAGTATAAGGCATAGTTATTTTATGAACTATGCCCTTTTCATCACAAAGTTACTTAAAACTTGCTGATTGATATTCACCGCCTCTATCGGTCCGCAAGACCTTAATCTTGCAATCTAATTAATTTTCCACTAAACTCATATAGTTTTTAAAGCAGGTTAATGCTTCACTTTTGTGGGATATCAAATAGATATGTCTGAATCGGGTGAAGTCATCAATAAAAGTGATGAAGAAGGACTTCCCGCGTCTTGTCTTGACATTCATCGGACCACATATGTCCGAATGGATGAGCTGTAATGGAACCTCGGCCCTTGTGCCGGTTCCAAATGGCTTGCGACAAGATTTCCCTACAAGGCAATGTTCGCAAGTCGACATTTCGGCCTTTGAAACATTGGATAGAAGGCCACGTTTGGCAAGTCTATCCATACGTGTTGGTCCAATGTGACCAAGCCTTGCGTGCCAACAAATTACATCAGATTCATAAATCGAAGAATTTGCAACAAGGAAATTTTCATTAAAATTAGAGGAATCGTACATAGTATTTAATACAATGAATCCCTTAAAAACATACCCAGAACCAATAACAGAATTATTACAAGACAAAGCCACAGTACAATTATGAAAAAAAACCAACTATAACCAAGACCCATTAAGACGACCACAGAAATTATATTCCTTCGAATATCTGGAGCGAAGAGAACATCATGTAGTAAGATAGTGCAGCCGTTGTCCAAGACGAGCTTGCACGTCCCAACGCCTTTCACTTCAACACGTGTGTTGTTTCCTACATATATCCACTTCGTTCCTTGGGGTATCCGGTGATACTCCATGAAGGACCGTCTGTCCCTTGCTATGTGGTCGGTGGCACCTGAATCAATTATCCAAAAAGGATTAGATTCTACAAGAAATATTGAACTAGAAACACATATGTTAGTAGTATTATTACAAGTTACCTTGTCACCTCCATCCGTACATGAACGGGCATAGTGACCTAACTTGTTGCACTTGAAGCACTTGACCTCTTCAAGTCTTTCTTCTTGTGCCATTTCTTGTTCCCACCCTTCTGTTTGGGTTTCTTGGTAGACACTGGCTGCTTTTGCTGGTCATGAGCAAACTTCGAG
The DNA here is from genome assembly GCA_030789695.1 of Scilla litardierei. Lineage (NCBI taxonomy): Eukaryota > Viridiplantae > Streptophyta > Magnoliopsida > Asparagales > Asparagaceae > Scilla > Scilla litardierei. The sequence continues at coordinate 30,733 of JAULAV010008878.1, forward strand.
TGATGTTTACGTTTCTTTCCTCAGTGTGAGGAACTAGCAACCATGTGCACTTCTGCACTTGGCTTGGCAGCCGCAAGCCGCTCTTCCTCTAACTCGAGGTGCTTATAAACATCGCTGAAATTCTTGATGCTCTCATTATGAGTGAGATGCATCTTCATTTGTTCCCATTCGATTGGTAGGGAACGTATGACCGCTTGGATTTGTTGCTCATCAGTGAGCACATGACCTGCATCCTTTAACTCTGAAATGAGATTCGCCATGTGTCATAGATGCATTCCCATGGAATGATCTCGACGCTTTTTGTACGAATCGAATCTTATAGTTAAAGATCGAAGTTTGGTCACCGAGGTGCCACCAAACTTCTCCTCAAGCTTGGACCATATGTCCATAGCTAGGTCATGTTCTCGGAAGATCCGCATTATGTCGACTGCCATACTTGACAGCAACGTAATGCGAGCAATCTTGTTCTTCCGAGACCAAGCATCAAAAGCTTCGTTGTCTCTTCTGTGTTGGGCCGTAGTGCCTAACTCAGGTTCAATCATTACGTTCTTCAGAGTTTTGAGCACGTCTTGCTCCTCTAGAACATATTGTATCTTCATGGACCATAGTTTGTAATTATCGCCGTTGAGTTCTTCACCATTGTTTAACTCAGCGACGATGTTCTTAGCAGCGGAAGACATTTCAGTTTTAAAATGCTGCAAAAGACATAAAACAAGTTTGATCAAAAACATTGCATAAAGTTTTCATTTGATAAGTTACTTTCGAAAAATATTGAAGACGTTGCCCTAGAATCGGAAAGAACATCACGATGCCAATCACCATCTAGAAAAACTTTCAATATTTTCCCCTCGCTTATCAAACAATAGTACTCTTATAGTACTTGCAGCGGAAAAGCATTTTTGAAAAACGTATTTTGCAAACAGTATTTTGCAGCGGGAGGTAATGGTCTTCTCCGGCCATCGCTGGGTTCGAGCCGTGACTGTGCCAAGGCCGGATTCCCCTTGCATGTGGTTTTTGCCGTATGCAACTGTCGTCGGTCCCGTATGGGCCGGCCATGCAGACCACCCACCCATAGGGGTCGAAGCCAGGGATCGTCGGCCTGGCTAGGCAGGGCCGGGCCTCCTTGTCGTGGCCATGGCCCCATCGGCTAGGGCCTCTGCCCTGGCCAGGCAGTGGCCCTGGCCGAGGCTGGCCAGGGCCGGCCAGGGGGGGCCTTGGCCCCTTGGCCAGGGCCTCTGCCCTGGTCGGCAAGGGGCCCTGGCCCCTCGACCAGGGCCTCTGCCCTGGCTGAGCCCGGCCAGGGGCCGGCCAGCGGGCCCTGGCCCCTCAGCCAGGGCCTCTGCCCTGGCCGAGGCCATCCAGGGCTGGCCAGGGGGCCCTGGCTCCTCGGCCAGGGCCTCTGCCCTGGCCCTGGCAGAGGCTAGGGCGCCTGGCCCTGGACTCTACCAGGGCCGGCCCTGGCCCTGGCGCCTGGCCCTGGACTCTGCCAGGGCCGGCCTGGTGGCCCTGGCCCTGGCAGAGGCCAGGCCAGGGCCGGCCAGGGCCTGGCCCTGGCCGAGGCCCTGGCCGGCCTCCTTGGAGTCCGGCCGCACACCCTCCCCCTATGGGGTGGTGGTCATGGTGGTTATTGGCCGAAGCCAACCCCCTTCCTAATGGAAGGGGGGGTGCATAGCCATGCACCAAAGAGATATGCAATTGCCATACTACCATGGCAATCTTCTTCTCCGATAAGAAGGTTTGCAACTTCCATCTTCTCCGATGAGACACCCGTTCATCGAGAAAGTAGTTATTCTTCAATGGCCGTGTGCTAAAAAAATAACATACCTTCACGACCGCAAACTTCACGCTCCACATGAAGAGAGTTCACATTCCCTATTGAATTGAGACTCAGCATCCATGAAGAGTGCGAGTTTGGCGAGATGAACGGTCAGTTCTTCCCGTCACGGAGAGTTCTTGCCATATCTGTAATGACAAAAGACCCTAACGTGAGAATAACAACTTTTGGTGTTCTCTCCGTCTCGATGCGCTCCTACCATATCCATAATGGAAGGAAACTCATTCGTGAAAGAGACAACGCGTCATTCATCGGTGAGACCGGAGCGAACCCGTATGGCTCTGATACCAAGGTAGGATCCCGTCGCACGGAGATGGAGGATCGAAAGAGAACTTACGTTAGTGTACGCTGCGCTGTAGTCTCTGAACTTTGCCCTTGGATTCGCCACAACGGTCGTTACTTCGTCACAGAGGATCGAAGCAGAGTTTCCACCGTCTAAATCTCTATTTGGAAGAAGAACTATATAGAAGGGAGAAGAGGAAAAGATTTTCCTTATGCAAACTTATGGCATGAAGGATTAGCCTTAAATGCCTTACCCTTGGGTCTTATTTATAGGCTTTAGGGGTAGTTATTGTAGGAAATAACCATATATAAGCTTATTAGCTTATATTAATACCCTTGCTTATCCTCTTCTTCATGCACTTATCAAGTGCCTTTATGCACTTATAATGTGCCTTTTTCCATTTATAGAGTGGTCCTTTTCACACATGAAAAGGTTCCCTTCGCACATGCTTTCATGTACGCGACATCTGAGGTCCGTATACCCTCATACATCCCCTCATGGGTGTATATATGTCGTCCATATCCAACACTTAGGGGATTTGATAGGTGTCTCATCTTATGGCCTTCTTCTTGCCGATATCTCCGTGGATAATCCATGATTTTGACTAGACCATGCTATCTGAAATGTTCCATATCATCCCTCCCGCCATGATTGGCGTCCCTTCAAAATCGTTTAAGCCGAATGCTTGGGTCTTGAATATTATCTTGAAGTCATGCCTCCTTCCAAAGTACGGCTCCTCTAGCTTGCCCTCCCAGCCGTTCCTCAAGCTGATCTACACTCTTTTCATGGGGAGCGAGATCAATTGGGCTCGTATCATCCTTGATAAGATGGACTCTTTCGAATGTATCTGAAAGTCCACCAAATCTGCTCACATCCCTTATCCTTGTCTGCTGACGGTTGTTTTCCGTCGTTTCGGTGTCCCTCTCCCTCCCGATGATGAGCGTCCTCTCGGTCCTCCCCTGAATGCGAAGGCCGTCAAGAAGTCTCTTGCGGTGCTTCATCACGTTCAGAGGACTACCCCTCTGCTTCAACTGCTCCTGCTCCTGCTCCTACTCAATCACTCGCTGAGTTCGCAGTTTCCCTGCGTCGTGTGGAGTCTCATGTTTCTCGTTCTGAGGAGATGCTTGCTCGCATCTGCTCTTACTTGGGCATTGAGATTCCTCCTTCAGTTTCTGACGAGGAGGAAATGGATGAGGCTGATCTCCAGGAGCTTGTTGGATCTCCTGTCCGTGCCCCTGAGGGTACGTCTGCTGCTGCTACATCTGCTGGTGCTCCCGAGAGCACACCTGCTTCCACCATTCCTTCGGTGGATACTTCTGCTGGTGCTCCCGCGACCACTACTGTTGCAACTCTCCCATCTGTGGACACTCCAGTCGACCCAGTGACCACCAGTCCTTTTGCAAAGCCTGCTGCTGTTGCTGATCCTCCCTCCACCTCCTGAGCTTGCGTTGGAGGACTCTCCCCTGTGCACATTGGATGATCTACTTTGTCGTGAGAGAATGGGGTAGGATAGTTGGTGGTTATGGATTTTTGATGTATTTTTGATGTTTTGCTGATACACTTTTTGATGATATGTTCATTTTGATGTCTGTGAGACATATGTTGTATGTGTGCACCGATCTTTCGATCGTTATTATGTATGTTGGCGGATGTATACATTTTGTTGTACCATGTTATATATATATATATATATATATATATATATATATATATATATATATATATATATATATATATATATACACATCGTGTTGACATTTACTTCCGTGTGCACATTATTATTATTTTTGTCTCTGATGTTGACTTCGTCGCTCGACGACTATCTTGATTAAATAGAAATTATTTCTATGAAAACATAGAATTGTTTTCCATGCACTTAATTCATCAAGAATGTTGATATTGAAGAGTATGTTCCATAACTCAATATGTGAAATTGATTTGAGTTTTGATGATTTTATTTTTCGATTATCGACTATGGTCTCGTTGGCACGTTTTGATTTTCTTCGTAGTTTACTATGGTGTCATTTGGACCGTGGTTGTATTCTACGACTCTCGTGCTTTTAATTGTAGCCATTGTTGTTGTCGTTGATCTCCTCCCACTCTTTTTGCTAATGCCAAAGGGGGAGAGAATTAATAATGACGATGTGCTAAATGATAATTTAAAGCAATTTTCTGAGAATCTAATTTGATATGTTAGATTCAGGGGGAGTTACGATATAAAATTGAATTTAGATCCTAAATTTCGATAATTGAATTCACATTTTATACTTTCCTCGTCTGCTTGATGCTTATGATTATTATTTAATATGGAATTAACGTGTCATCAATGCAGGAGGAGTAAGTAAATTTCATTTGAATCATTATTATTGATTATTATTTATGTTGGTTTGTCATCACCAAAAAGGGGGAGAATGTTGAGTATTGATTCCCCGGATTTGGTTTTGATGATGAACAAACATAAATATCGTGAACTAACTCTTTGTGAGCGTAGTTATGGAGATCATCGCCAAAATTCTATGAACATCAAAAGCGACGTCTCAAGACTTCTCAAAGCGTGTGATCGTGTGCCTGAAGCTTTGTTGAAGCTCTAGGAGCATTATTGAAGTCAAGAGATTCGGATCGAAGCCTTTGAAGACGGTTCGTCAAGTTTTATTTATAGTCTTCTAAATTCTTTTCGTAGAATGTTAAGCCTGGAGTAGGTCTTACGTTTTAATCTTCATAACGATCATATCTTAGAGCTAGGATCTTATTAGAAGCCCATAGAAACTTTCCCGAAGCTTCGCGCTTCATTTCACGGCTTCTTGTGCATCTTAGTTGGTTCAAGAAGAAGAACCAACCGACTAGATGGCAATCAAGTTGGTCGACAATCTTTCTTGAACCGACTAGATATCCTACTCAAATTCAGCGCATTCACTGTTTACAGTTAGTCGGTCCAAGAAGGTTCACCGACCGACTAGTTGTCAAACTAGTCGGTTTGGAATCCTTCTTAGACCGACTAGTTATGTATTCAGTTTCACAGCCTGAGCTACTGTTTATCATTAGTCGGTCAAAGAACAACCATCGATCGACTAGTTGAGAAACTAGTCGGTTGGAATTTGTTCTTAGACTGACTAGTGCTCCTTGAATTCAGCCTATCAAGTTTCAACTCTTAGTCGGTCAAAGAACACTCACCGACCGACTAGTTGTCAAACTAGTTGGTTGGCAAGTCTTCTTAGACCGACTAGTTCTTTATTGTCTGAACTTTCTCTTTTGGCTGTTCTCCAGTTAGTCGGTTCAAGTTGAATCACTGACCGACTAGTTAAGAAACTAGTCGGTCAGTGATCCTTCTTTGACCGATTAGACTGCTTCAGAAATAGATCAGTTGGAGCATTAAATGCACGAATTTTCTCTCTCTCTCTTCTCTATCCTATATAATCTTGAGTTGTTGTTTCATAGCATTCAAGGCTGATATTAATTGCATTTTAGAGAATCAAAGAGAAGCATTTATTCTCATCTTCCAAGCTTTCATTTCTCACAAGAATCTCTCCCTCACTCTAATTTCAAAAGAGAGATTCATTGATTGTGAGCTCTTCAAGCTAAGAGCTTGATTCAAGGTCACCAACTCCTTCCTAGGCTTCCATTGCTGGTCAACTTCTTGGAGCTAGGGTTTGGTGCCTTCTTCTCCTCCAAAATTCTCCTTGCCCTAAAATCGTAAGTTTACTCAAGGCATATGATTTTGTTGGTAAGCATTTCTTATTTAATTTAATTTGATATTGCAAGTCTTACTCTCGGTTGTGAGAGTTGTGTGTGATCCCGGTTTGTGGGAGTCACATTTTCATTTGTGTATGATTTGATCTTGTAGAGGTTTTCTACAAGAATTTCATAGTGCAAATTTGAGTTAGAGGTTTCTAACTCAAGTAGTCGAAGGGGATCCGGGTGTTTGGGATGAAGGATCACCGAGAACAAGTCAGGGAGACTTGGGTGGATCCGAACCCGTTATATCGTTTGTTTGCGTTTGCATTTTCTTTGTTGTCAATATTTTCATTTCTGCATTATTAGTTGATGTCACGACACTCTTCCCTAAAATGGAGGCGAGGCGTGAGAAGTCCGCTCAGACTTGGAGCTGTGAGGCCCCAGTCTGTAAAGCGTCTGTAAAACCAAGTATAGGTCCTTACAATGCATAGCAGAACAACAATAATAATAAAGAAGAGAGACAGAAAAATTATTTCAATCTCTGAATGTCCATAATAAATTTCAACATCACAGAAAAGCCACCAGGCTAAAAGAAAACAGTCAAAAAGGCCCCAGCATGGCCAACAAAAGTAAACAACGTACAGAAAGAAAGGTGCTACTCACCAACAACCTAACAACAGACTAAGCAAAGTAACGACGAAGGAAAACTCTACGACTGGTCGCCGGTGTCCTCGTACTCCACGTCAACTGTGGACTCAGGCTCAATGTCCACGAACTCCTCATCCTCAGCAACAGACTCTGGCTCAGCAACTAACATGCGACACCCAAAGGGATGAGGGCGCATGTCAGCAAAGTCTACAAAGACTTTGTGCAAGGAAACTAAAAGGAAAGTAAAGAAACATAGCAGTTCTAAAAAGTGCGATGACATGGCATTTTACAGAATGGATGCAACAATTAAATAAATGCGACAAGTATGACATGTCAGCAAGTTTAACAAGACACATGTACATCAAGGCATGGGTAGCAGAGCTACTAAACAAACACATGGATTTTACAAGTCAAGTAAACACGTCGTGCACAGAGATTACGCCTTTTGGCTAGAGGGCTGTACGGGCCAACTCCTAAGCTCAAGTGATCGCTTATCCCTACCCCTCCACGTGTATCGGGCATTGGCTTTTGACCATCACATGTAGCCCGCTTCTGGATCACGAGCCAGGAAGTGTATTTGGCATAGGGTTGTGCCTGCAACGCATGTGCCTAGCCTGAACAAGGATGTACAAGTATAGTAGCGTGTGCTACGAATGCAACACTCAAATATGGATGACATGGCATGGCAAGTTTGTAATTTAAATGCGTACAGGTAAGGAATTTAAACGTGACAGGCAGAGTACAAGTAAAAAGCATGCAGTTACGAAAATTAAACGTGACAGGCAGATATGCATGAATGGCATGGCAGGGTGACAGATCTAGCTTCGTTGTCAAGCTAGATCTTAAAATTGCGTCTAGGCGAGTACGCCTAAAGCAAGAAAATGGCCTAAGACATGGCCTAAAGCACTAATTGGCAAGTTTCACTTGCCTGAAAAGGGACGTGTTGCCAGTCACACGATCAAGGAGTCCAGTTCTACCTACGTGTCCAAAACACCAAACAACACACCAACCTACAGTCCCGTATTCATTATCTTGGATTAGTGAATCACAAACAATCAGAAGTTACCAATTTTTAGTTGATTAACAGGCAGGTGGTGGATCCTACGGGCAGATGTTACCTCAACACGACGCGAGAGCTACTCTGACGTCGGGTAGCGACGTCAGGGGTTGGATTCCGGTAGCATGTAAGGGTAACGACGTCGGCTCATGAAAAATGTATGATATCTGCTACATAAGGTTACGACATATCAGGACAAGGCTATAAGCTCCTAAAAATAACGATATATCTATCGATTACACGTATATATATACATTCCCAATATAGCTAATAATCGCATGTTATTACTCACATATAACTTACTGATATATATTACAAGATAACACTAATATACTATAAGGTACAACATTTTAGGTAGAGATCAAATTACTGAACCAACACTTATTGCTATATTGGCCTGTTACAACACATAAATGTCCGTACATAGATACTCTATCATCCATGGTATAGGTATATAAAAACTTATAACCCGATGTCATACTCTCTAAAGCTCATTATAATAATATAAACATGGGTGATAACTGATTGTTGTTATTAAAATACGTAACACCAGTTGCTACAAAAGTATAAACACTTACCCTAACTACACGTCTCCTAGCACGTGCAGACCGATGAGAGTCGAACAGGGCAAGGGAGAATCGATGCCGGATCCAGGAGATGAGGCCGCGATGTTGGGTTGCTTGGAGTTGCTGCTTGCTGCGAGGAGGAAGGGCGGCGCTGGGTGGATGAGCTGGGCGTTTGTTTGCAGCTGCGGGGCTTCAGGTCGAAGAATAGGGGCGCTGGGCTTTTGTTTGCGGCTGCAGGGGCTTCGGGTCGAAGTTGGGCGGAGCACGGGGCGATTGTGAGCGCCAGAGAAGCGTCAGAGGAAGGTCGTGGTGATCATGGGGTGCCATGGGGAGGTCGCGGGTCAACGCTGGCATCGCTGGGACGCCGGGGCAACGCTGCTGCGACGATGCAGCAGCGGCAGCTGCTGCAGGTGGCTGCGGCCCTTGCTGCACAAGGAGACGGTGGAGATCGGGGCCTGGGGACGACGGGGGCATGGAGGCAGTGGTTTGGTCACAGAGGGGAGTGACAGGTCGTCGGTGATGGGTTAAGGTCAGAGATCGGAGAGGTACAGCACGGGTTGCTGCTGCATGCGAAAACGGCAGATGCGGGCGCCTCGGGTTGCAGTTGGGCGGGGTTCACGGTGGCCTGAAGGCTTAGGGACGCCGGGCGAATGTCGGGGATGGGTCGGGCTCAGAATCAATGGCTGCTGGGCGGAGAAAATTTGCCGGAGGTCGGGCGAGATGAGGGCGGGCGTTCACATGATGGCGGAGGCCATCAGTTTCCAAGAGCCCTAGGCGGCTGCAAGAGGTAATAGGGAATGGGAAAAGTCCTAGGGTTTAATTAATAATAAAAGAGTATGTGAATTGCAGCACGTGAGGGGGTCTAGGTCCTCTTTAATAATATAGCTGATGCACATAGCCTTGGGTTTAAATATAGGTGAGCTAGCTAGTTATCATCCAATATGATCAATTTAGCCATCCTCCTAAAAGTGTTGTGTGTGTGAGCAAGAGTTGTGATATGAGCATGACGCGGGTTCGGCCAAGGGTAAAGTAGGGCTAGGATCAAGGTAGATTAAGACTATAATAAGTAATACTTGGGGTAAAATTACAAACTTAGGGTTAAATATAATAAATTGGGAAGAACAGTGAAAGTGGGTCGAACGGAGCCCTAAAATTATGAGATAAATACTAGGGCGATCGTGACGACGAGAGAAAGGGAACTAAGAAGACGGTTCACAATTTCGATGACGAGAAATAAAACTAAAAATAAAAAGGTCACGCGACAAAAGTGAAAAACGTGACGTCTCATCAAACAAAATCCAATCGTGGGAGAACGACCCGTGAAATGACGTTCCAAATTAATTCCACAATTCAATATTCTTCGAGAGGGTCATAACGGCATACCACACTATAGGGTTTGGATACAAACAAAGTCTAAAATAAATACGTGCACGGACAAGGCTACGTACACGTAAAGCGTATAAAGAATACGGGGTCCAAAGGCGACCGTAATTCTAAGTTAGGCACGCGTCGGGGGTCGGCTTGGCTAAGGACGCAACCAAGCGATACGGCCCTAACGACTCAACGACACGACTCACTCACAAAGCAACAAAACCAATCAGGTACCCGAAATTGCTATACGCACAGCCGTATAACGAACAGTGGGTACCGACCGTTACATCCTACCCACCTTAGAATAAAGTCCGTCCTCGGACTTTCTAACTATAAATATAACTCTAGCCAGACTAGTAGCTATCCCAATCACATCACACTATAATTCAACCAGGTATAGTCATTACAAGTGCTTATATTTGCACTAGGTAGTCAAACAATAACTCTACTAACATGTATATATTCACGCACATTACATACTTACATCTATCATAGCCAGCCAAATTCATACACACATTTCAATCATATATATATATATATATGCATACATCCCTTATATAACTACTACTTACCTAGCACAAAACAATAGTTCAGATACTCACATAAGGATAGTCTTACACTAACAAATACAATCATTGCTCTACATATAGATAACTACTCATGAACAAAATAATAAGGATACACTAATCCCTATATCTCCTAGTATACATCCAATACCAACCACATCAACACAAGTAACCACACCACTCAATATTAAATCATGTTATTATATCTAAGATACACTTACCACTAATATAATTTCACAATTATATAGTCTTTCAAATGCATGCAAATATTTCACCATATATTCACATCACCTACGGTCCTATATCTATATTTCCGACACGCCACACATACCATAGTCACCCATACCTATAACTAAGCACATACTTACCCGTGCATGGTGCACACCCACACACGCTAACTCTTCATTCATATATACCAATCATACCACTGTATACTCAGCACATCTACACACCTAGTTTAGCTAGCACACATACGTTCACACAGGCAAGTCCTTAGTAATTAACTATACCACAAGACCAACACATATAATTATATACTGGTATAGTGACCCACAATCATGTGCGTAACACAACCAGGCACAAACAATTCTATCACAATACATTCATCATCCATCGCTATATTCATGGTACTACACGCAAACCACAGACATATGTAACAATATACTTAGAGTATACCCACTCAAGCTTGAGTGAGACTCAAGGCACATATCAGAATACTCTATATACGTAACACAGTGCTTATATCTACACCAACACATCTACTTATCCATACGTAGTTAAGATATGCAATAATCGTGTATACCTCAGGGTATACTCGCACCCAACATCCCGTAAAATAAAGCAATACCAATCAAAATTATAATCCTACTACCACACATATTTCACATATATACTCATGCAGCAAATACATAACTACTTACGTCTAAGCACAATACATATCTACGTACGAGCACATACTCACACGTACTAACATATAGGTCATATAATATGCCTACTCACTAACTATAAGTACACATATTATCATTACACATAGCATACACACGACTTACTAATATATTATATACCAAGCATCTACAAGTATCTTCAAGCTACTTACACTACTAGTATATTATGCCCCATTACTATTTCCAATATCTATACAGACATCCCTAAAATGGTATAGCTATTCGCACTTATATATTAACACCACCATATATACAACTTCGCATATATATCACGAATAACACTGATTATACATACATAATACAAGAGTCAATTTTTAATATACTAAGGGTAGGACACTCATATAGGTCTACACACTCTACCTATATTCATGCACTGCAACTACATCCCAAACCAAGGGCCCACTACTAAACTAGTGTGACATAAACAATGGTAAGCACAAGTGGGATGACTAAGCAAGAGGAAGGAAATCAAGATCAGATAACGTAACGAAACAAGATCGGAAAGAATGGGTTTAGGTAGGGCGAGGATAAGGAGATAAATTGATCAAGAGAAACTGGGATATAATTGTGGATGTTTAGGTGGGGAAGAAAGATGTAATATTACCCTCATACGCTACCGGAAATAAGACGTAAATGATATAAGTTAAAACACTAAAAGTATGAAACAGTCATACTTGAAATGTTGGAGTTCTCTTTCGTCTAGGAAAATATTTAGAAGTCTGTAAAATAAGTTGTTGAATTAAACTTGTGTAGTTTATATATAGTAGAGGAGGAAACGGAATTTTGAATTATCGAAATGTCATTATATGAAGAAATTAAGATATTTACGCGAGTGTGGAAGGCATAGGTTAGTAAATATGATAGGATAATAATTTTAAAGATTTCAGCGAAAAATTTCGAAATTCGGAGAATGTATGGAGTCTTGAATGCACGTTGAATGTTTTCAAATAACTTAAACCGGAATAGAAATTCAAAATAGATAACATTGGAAATATTCATCGAATGGTCAGGATAGTAATGGAGAAGTTTCAACGATCGACGATGGTGTCATGTGGATTCACGTGATTCGAAAGAAAGGAAGTGAATCAAATAAAACGTAAATATGAAGGGAAATAATTTAGTGAAATTGCTACGATGAAGTTCTACGGTCGATAACATGAAAGTGTAATGATCAGGAAAAATGATGGAAACAGGGTTCTAATTACCAGGTCGACTGAGGACCAAGAGAAACTTAACATTAAGACTCTCTAATGAACTAAACCATAATAGAGATCACTGTTAAGGGTCCTAAGTGAAACTAAAATTACGTTCTGCTGGGCCTGAACTCGATGAACCCAAGCGAACGACTAACGAATTTCTAGAAGTCTAATATGGTCAGAGCTAGGCAAGAACCACTAAGGTAACTCCTAAGACGACTATATCAATTTCTAGTATGGAGTCTAGCTAACAATCAGGGACCTCTTAGCTAACAATCAGGGACCTCTAACTAGCAAGCATAGACGTCTAACTAAGTCTTTCTAAAGTCCTGATCTAATGGATTCCCTACTAAGCTGAGACAGATGTTCGGGCAACGCGTCTACTAAAAATTAGACTCAAGGCTTATGATTTGGATGTTTTAATTTATTTAATGGACATTCTATTTTTATTATCGTTGTTCCGATAATTCGCAGTTGCAGTGACCTGCATGAGCCACCAATAAAACCTGTCACGACCATCTTCCCTAAAATGGAGGCGAGGCGTGAGAAGTCCGCTCAGACTTGGAGCTGTGAGGCCCCAGTCTGTAAAGCGTCTGGAAAACCAAGTATAGATCATTGCAATGCGTAGCAGAACAACAATAATAATAAAGAAGAGAGACACATAAAATTATTTCAATCTCTAAATGTCCATAATAAATTTCAACATCACAGAAAAGCCACCACGCTAAAAGAAAACAGTCAAAAAGGCCCCAGCATGGCCAACAAAAGTAAACAACGTACAAAAAGAAAGGTGCTACTCACCAACAACCTAACAACAGACTAAGCAAAGTAACGACGAAGGAAAACTCTACGACTGGTCGCCGGTGTCCTCGTACTCCACGTCAACTGTGGACTCAGGCTCAATGTCCACAAACTCCTCGTCCTCAGCAACGGACTCTGACTAAGCAACTAACATGCGACACCCAAAGGGACGAGGGCGCATGTCAGCAAAGTCTACAAAGACTTTGTGCAAGGAAACTAAAAGGAAAGTAAAGCAACCTAGCAGTTCTAAAAAGTGCGATGACATAGCATTTTACAGAATGGATGCAACAATTAAATAAATGCGACAAGTATGACATGGCAGCAAGTTTAACAAGGCACACGTACATCAAGACATGGGTAGCAGAGCTACTAAACAAACACATGGTTTTTACAAGTCAAGTAAACACGTCGTGCACAGAGATTACGCCTTTTGGCTAGAGTGGCTGTACGGGCCAACTCCTAAGCTCAAGTGATCGCTTATCCCTACCCCTCCACATGTATCGGGCATTGGCTTTTGACCAACACATGTAGCCCGCTTCTGGATCACGAGCCAGGAAGTGTATTTGGCATAGGGTTTTGCCTGCAACGCAGGTGCCTAGCCTGAACAAGGATGTACAAGTATAGTAGCGTGTGCAACGAATGCAACACTCAAACATGGATGACATGGCATGGCAAGTTTGTAATTTAAATGCGTACAGGTAAGGAATTTAAACGTGACAGGCAGAGTACAAGTAAAAATCATGCAGTTACGAAAATTAAACGTGACACGCAGATATGCATGAATGGCATGGTAGGGTGACAGATCTAGCTTCGTTGTCAAGCTAGATCTTAAAATTGCGTCTAGGCGAGTATCATTTCGTCGCCTAGTCTCTTTTACGCCTAAAGCAAGAAAATGGCCTAAGACATGGCCTAAAGCACTAATTGGCAAGTTTTACTTGCCTGAAAAGGGACGTGTTGCCAGTCACACGATCAAGGAGTCCAGTTCTGCCTACGTGTCCAAACACCAAACAACACACCAACCTACAGTCCCGTATTCATTATCTTGGATTAGTGAATCACAAACAATCAGAAGTTACCAATTTTTAGTTGATTAACAGGCAGGTGGTGGATCCTACGGGCAGATGTTACCTCAACACGACGTGAGAGCTACTCTGACGTCGGATAGCGACGTCAGGGGTTGGATTCTGGTAGCGTGTAAGGGTAACGGCGTCGGCTCCAGAAAAATGTATGATATCTGCTACATAAGGTTACGATATATCAGGACAAGGCTATAAGCTCCTAAAAATAACGATATATCTATCGATTACACGTTTATATATATATATATATATATATATGTATATGTATATATATACGTATATGTATATATATGTATATATATACATATCTATATATACATATGTATATATATACATATGTATACATATGTATATATGTATACATATATATATGTATACATATGTATAGATGTACATATATACATATGTATATATGTACATATATACATATGTATATATGTACATATATACATATGTATATATGTACATATATACATATGTATATATGTACATATATACATATGTATATATGTACATATATACATATGTATACATATATATATGTATACATATATATATATATACATATATATATATACATTCCCAATATAGCTAATAATCGCATGTTATTACTCACATATAACTTACTGATATATATTACAAGATAACACTAATATACTATAAGGTACAACATTTTAGGTAGAGATCAAATTACTGAACCAACACTTATTGCTATATTGGCCTGTTACAACACATAAATGTCCGTACATAGATACTCTATCATCCATGGTATAGGTATATAAAAACTTATAACCCGATGTCATACTCTCTAAAGCTCATTATAATAATATAAACATGGGATCAACCTAGCAGGTGATAACTGATTGTTGTTATTAAAATACGTAACACCAGTTGCTACAAAAGTATAAACACTTAACCTAACTACACGTCTCCTAGCACATGCAGACCGGTGAGAGTCGAACAGGGCAAGGGAGAATCGATGCCGGATCCAGTAGATGAGGCCGCGATGTTGGGTTGCTTGGAGTTACTGCTTGCTGCGAGGAGGAAGGGCGGTGTTGGGTAGATGAGCTGGGCGTTTGTTTGCGGCTGTGGGGCTTCAAGTCGAAGAATAGGGGCGCTGGGCTTTTGTTTGCGACTGCAGGGGCTTCGGGTCGAAGTTGGGCGGAGCACGGGGCGATTCTGAGCGCCGGAGAAGCTTCGGAGGAAGGACGTGGGGATCATGGGGCACGTGGTGAGGCCGCGGGGCAACGCTGGCGTCACTAGGACGCCAGGGCAATGTTGCTGCGGCGATGCAGCAGCGGCAGCTGCTGCAGGCGGCTGCGGCCCTTGCTGCACGAGGAGACGGCGGAGATCGGGGCCTGGGGATGACGGGGGCATGGAGGCAGCGGTTTGGTCGCGGAGGGGAGTGAGAGGCCGTCGACGATGGGTTAAGGTCAGAGATCGGAGAGGTATGGCGTGGGTTACTGCTGCGTGCGAAAACGGTGGATGCGGGCGCCTCGGGTTGCAGTTGGGCGGGGTTCACGGTGGCCTGAGGGCTTGGGGATGCCGGGCGAATGTCGGGGATGGGTCGGGGTCGGAATCAATGGCTACTGGGCGGAGAAAATTTGCCGGAGGTCGGGCGAGATGAGGGCGGGCGTTCACATGATGGCGGCGGCCATCGGTTTCCAAGAGCCCTAGGCTGCTACAAGAGGTAATAGGGAATGAGAAAAGTCCTAGGGTTTAATTAATAATAAAAGAGTAGGTGAGTTGTAGCACGTGAGGGGGTCTAGGTCCTCTTTAATAATATAGCTGATGCACATAGCCTTGGGTTTAAATATAGGTGAGCTAGCTAGTTATCATCCAATATGATCAATTTAGCCATCCTCCTAAAAGTGTTGTGTGTGAGAGCAAGAGTTGTGCTGTGAGCATGACGAGGGTTCGGCCAAGGGTAAAGTAGGGCTAGGATCAAGGTAGATTAAGACTATAATAAGTAATACTTGGGGAAAAATTACAAACTTAGGGTTAAATATAATAAATTGGGAAGAACAGTGAAAGTGGGTCGAACTGAGCCCTAAAATTGTGAGATAAATACTAGGGCGATCGTGACGACGAGAGAAAGGGAACTAAGAAGACGGTTCACAATTTCGATGACGAGAAATGAAACTAAAAATAAAAAGGTCACGTGACAAAAGTGAAAAACGTGACGTCTCATCAAACAAAATCCAATCGTGGGAGAACGACCCGTGAAATGACGTTCCAAATTAATTCCACAATTCAATATTCTTCGAGAGGGTCACAACGGCATACCACACTATAGGGTTTGGATACAGACAAAGTCTAAAATAAATACGTGCACGGACAAGGCTACGTACACGTAAAGCGTATAAAGAATACGGGGTCCAAAGACGACCGTAATTCTAAGTTAGGCACACGTCGGGGGGTCGGCTTGGCTAAGGACGCAACCAAGCGCTACGGCCCTAACGGCTCAACGACACGACTCACTCATAAAGCAACAAAACCAATCAGGTACCTGAAATTGCTATACGCACAGCCGTATAACGAACAGTGGGTACCGGCCGTTACAGTTGAGTTTGTAAGATAATTAGGAATTATCTTCTTGATTATTTTAAAGTACTATTCACCCCCCCTCCAGTACTTGTGCAGTAGCTATCAGGGCATTACAAAGACTTCGTAGGGAAAAAATCTTTAATGAACTGTGCCCGGGCACAGGTTATGACTAGTTAAGTGATATGATATTTATAACATAATTTTACCTTCTCTTATTTTTCAGTTGAAGATGTCAATTTCCCGTTACAAAGGATATTTTTGTGACTTTTTTGAGCTCAAGACTATTTTTCCACATTTTTGGGAAGTTATAGACCTTTTTATTAAACGATATGATTTTTAAGCCTAATTTTGATTCTCATATTTTTCATTGAAGATGTCGATCGCCCGGTTCCAACTAACATTTTTTACGGATTTTACTAAGCTCTGGGGTATTTTCTAAATTTTCTGCATGATTTGAATCTTTATATTAAATGATATGATTTTTGTAAACTAATTTTGTCTTCTCTGATTTTTTTTTAGTTGAAGATGTCGATCTCTATGTTCCAACAGCCATTTTTGCGGATTTTTCTAAATTCAAAACTATGTTCAATAGTTTATTTAAGATATGGATATTTTTATTAAATGATATGATTTTTATTGTGTAAATTTGTCTTCTCTTATTTTTCAGTTGAAGATGTTGATCTTTAATTAAATGATATGATTTTAAGCCTAATTTTGTCTTCTCTTATATTCCAGTTGAAAATGGTGATCTCTCGGTTTCAACGAACATTTGTGTGGATTTGTCTGACCTCTGGGCTATTTTCCACATAATTGGAAGGTATGTATCATTTTGTTAAATGATATGATATTTTGGCCTAATTTTGCCTTATCTTATTTTTTCAGTTGAATATGGCGATCTTCCGGTTCCAACAGAAATTTTAGCAGATTTGTTTGATATTAATCATTTTATTAAATTATATGATTTTTTGACCTTATTTGGTCTTCTCTGATTTTTTTATTGAAGATGGTGATCTTTCAGTTCCAGTGGACATTTTTACGGATTTTTCTGAGCTCCAGGCTACTTTCTACATTTTATTAAAGACATGGATCTCATTATTAAATGACAAGACCTTTATAGCCTAATTTTGTCTTCACATATTTTTCGGTTGAAGATGGCGATCTCCAAGTTCCAACAGACATTTTTGCGGATTTTTCTTAGCTTTATACTTTTTTCAACATATTCTGGAAGATATGAATATTTTTAATAAATGATATGATTTTTTGGCCTAATTTTTCTTATCTTTTTAGCTGAAGATGGCGATCTCCCGATTCCAATGGACATTTGTGCGTATTTTTCTGAGCTCGTGCTATTTTCTACATTTTATAGAAGATATGTATCATTTTATTAAATAAAATGATTTTTGACCTAATTTGGTCTTCTCTTATTTTCCATTTGGTGATGGCGATTTCCCGTTTTCAACAGACATTTTTCAGATTTTTCTGACTCCGAGTCATTTTCTGCATTTTCTGTTTGATATGAATCTTTATATTAAATGATATGATTTTTATATCCTAATTTTGTCTTCTCTTATTATTCAGTTGAATATGGTGATCCCCCGGTTCTAAAGGACATTTTTACCGATTTTTCTGAGCTCGGGGCTATTTTTCTACAGTTTCGGGAAGTTATGGATCTATGTATTAAATGATATGATTTTTGACCTAATATTTTCTTCTATTATTTTTTCAGTTGAAGATGGCAATCTCCCGGTTCCAACGAATATTTTTGCGGATTTTTCTGAGCACAAGGCTATTTTCTTCTTTTCTGGAATGTTGTGAATCTTTTTATTAAATGATATGATTATTATAATCTAAGTTTGTCTTCTCTTATTTCTTTAGTTGAAGATGGCGATTTCCGGGTTCCAACGGACATTTTGGCGTATTGTTTGAGCTAGGTGCTATTTTCTACATTTTATGGAAGATATAGAACTTTTTATTAAATAATATGATTTTTATAGCCTACATTTGTCATCTCTTATTTTTTTCAGTTGAAGATGTCGAACTCTCGATTCAAACGGACATTTTTGAAGATTTTTCTTAGCTTGAGGCTATTTTCTACATTTTCTTGAAGATTTGTATCTTTTAAGAATTTATGATTTTTTGGCCCAATTTTGTCTTCTTTTTTTACTTTGAAGATGGCGATATACTTGTTCCAATGGACATTTATGCGGATTTGTTTTGAGATACGTGTTATTTTCTATATTTTTTGTATAATATGAATTTCTATATTAAATGATCTGATTTTTATAACTTAATTTCAACCCTTATTTTTCAGTTAAAGATGGTGATCTCCTGGTTCCAAGTGACATTTTTGTAGATATGAGCTTGGGGCTATTTTTCTATATTTTCGAGAAATTATGGATCTTTTATTAAATGATATGAATTTTCGGCCTAATTTTGTCTTCTCATATTTTCAGATGAAGACGACGATCTCAGGGTTCAAACTGACATTTTTGCAAATTTTCTAAGTTCGGAGCAATTTTTACATTTTATGGAAGATATGGATC
>JAULAV010008879.1:0-68531 GCA_030789695.1 Scilla litardierei
GCCTAATTTTGTGTTCTCTTATTTTGCAGTTAACGATGGCGATCTTCCGATTCAAAGAATATTTTTGCGGATTTTTTAAAAGCTCGGTGCTATTTTCTACATTTTATATAAGATATAGAACTTTTTATTAAATGATATTATTTTTATAGCCTACGTTTCTCTTCTCTTCTTTTTTTCAGTTGAAGATGGCGATCTCTCGGTTCAAGCGGAAATTTTTGCGGATTTTTCTGAGATCCAGGCTATTTTCTACATATTCTGGAAGATAGGTATCTTTATATTAAATGATATATTTTTAAGTTTTAATTTTGTCTTCTCTTATTTTTTCAGTTGAAGCAGCCAATATTTCGGGTCCAACGAACATTTTTGCATATTATTCTGATCTCGGGGCTATTTTCTACATTGTTTGGAATATATGTATCTTTTTAATAAATGATTTGATTTTGGCCTAATTTTGTCTTCTCTTATTTTTCAATTGAAGTTGGTGATCTCTCGGTTCCAACTGACATTTTTGCAGATTTTTATGAGCTCGGTGCTATTATTAATATTTTATGAAAGATGGATATCTTTTAATTAAATGATATGAGTTTTATAGCCTACATTTGTCTTGTCTTATTTTTTTCAGTTGAAGATGATGATCAACCCGTTTCAAGAGATGTTTTTGCGGATTTTTCTTAGCTTGGGACTATTTTTCTACCTTTTGGAAGATTGATTTTTTGGCCCAATTTTGTCTTCTCTTTTTTCAGTTAATGATGGCGATCTCTCAGTTCCAATTTACATTTGTGCAGAATTTTTTGAGCTCCAGGCTATTTTCTACGTTTTATATAAGATATGGATCTTTATATTAAATGATATGATTGTTATAGCCTAAATTTGTATTCGCTTATTTTCCAGTTGAAGATGGCAATCGCCCGGTTTTAACGGATATTTTTGCAGATTTTTCTAAACTCGGGTCTATTGTTCTACGTTTTCGGAAAGTTATGGATCTTTTTATTATATGATAATATATTTTAGACAAATTTTGTCTTTTGTTGTTTTTCAGCTAAAGATGTCGATCTCATGGTTCCAACGGACATATTTTACAGATTATTCTGACCTCGGGACTATTTTCTAAATTTCCTGGAAGATATGGATCTTTTTATTAAATGATTTGAGTTTTGGCCAAATTTTGGCTTCTCGTTGAAGATGGCGATCTCCCGGTTTCGACTGATCTTTTGCGGATTTTTCTGAGCTCGGTGCTATTTTCTACATTTTATGAAAGATGCATATCTTTTATTAAATGAGATAATTTTTATAGCCTACATTTTTCTTCTCTTATTTTTAGGTGAAGGAGGCGATCTACCGGTTCCAACAAAAATTTTTGCGAACTTTTCTTAGCTTGGGACTATTTTTCTACATTTTCTGCAAGAATGTATTTTTTTAATGAAATGAAATGATTTTTTGGCCTAATTTTGTTTTTTCTTTTTACATGTTAAAGATGGCGATCTCCCGGTTCCAACAGAGATTTTTGTAAATTATTCTGACCTCGGGACTATTTCTAAATTTTCTGGAAGATATGCATATTTTTATTAAATACTATGATTTTTGGCCTAATTTTGTCTTCTCTTATTTTTCTATTGAAGATGGCGATTTGTCGATTCCAATGGATATCTTTGCGGATTTTTCGCAGCTCGGTGCTATTTTCTACATTTTATGTAAGATATGGATCTTTTTATTAAATGATATAATCTTTATATCCTACGTTTGTCTTCTCTTATTTTTTCAGTTGAATATGGCGATCTACCGGTTCCATCGGATATTTTTACTGTTATATTTTATGGAAGATATGGATAATTTTATTAAATGATCTGATTTTTGGCCTAGTTTTGTCTTCTCTTATTTCTTTAGTTTAAGAAGGCGTTCTCCCGGTTCAAACTGACATTTTTGCAAATTTTTTGACCTAGAGGATATTTTCTATATTTTCTGGAAGATATGTATCTTTTTAATAAATAATAAGTTTTTGACATAATTTTGTCTTCTCATATTTTTCAGATGAAGATGGCAATCACCCGGTTCCAATTGACATTTTTGCAGATTTTCTAAGTTCACGGCAATTTTTCTACATTTTATGGAAGATATGTATCGTTTTATTAAATGATATGATTCTCTTGTTTTTCAGTTGAAGATGGGTTCTCTCGGTTCTAACGGATATTTTTGCCGATTTTTTAACCTAGAAACTATTTTCTACATTTTAGGAAGATAAGGTCTTTTTATTATATAATTTGGTTTTAAAGCTTAATTTTATCTTCTTTTTTTAGATTAAGATGGCGATCTCCTGGTTCCAACGGATACTTTTGCGGTTTTTCTGAGCTCTTGGCTATTTTCTAAATCTTCTGTAAGATTTTTCATTAAATTAAAGATATAATTTTAGAGCCTAATTTTGTCTTTTCTTATTTTTCAATAGAAGATAGTGATCTCCCAGTTCAAACTGACATTTTTTGCGGATTTTACTTATCTCGGAGCTATTTTCTGTATTTTCGGGAAGATATGCATCAATTAGTTAAATATTATGATTTTTTGCCTAATTTGTCTTCTCTTATTTTTTAGTTGAAGATAGCGATCTTCATGTTCCAACGGATATTTTCACGGATTTTTCTGAGCTCGGGCTATTTTCTGCATTTTCTGGAAGATACTGATCATTTATTAAATGATAAATTTTTTGGCCTAATGTTATCTTCTCTTGTTTTTAGTTGAAAATGGCGACCTCCATGTTCCAACGAGTATCATTAGGGATTTTTCTGTGCTCGGGGCTATTTTCTATATGTTATTGTAGATGTTAATATTTTTATTAAATGATATGATTTTTAACCTAATTTTGTCTTCCCTTATTTTTAGTAGTTGAAGATGGCAATATCCCGGTTTCAACGGACATTTTTGTGGATTTTTCTGATTTCGAGTCTATTTCCAACATTTTCGGGAATTTGTGGATCTTTTTATTAAATGATATGCTTTTTACCTAATTTTATCTTCCCTTATTTTTGGCAGTTGAAGATGGCGATATCCCAGTTTCAACGGATATTTTTGCAGATTTTTCTGAGCTCGAGTCTATTTCCAACATTTTCGGGAAGTTATGAATCTTTTTATTAAATGATATGATTTTTGGCTAAATTTGTCTTCTCATATTTTTCAATTGAAGATGGTGATCTCCTAGTTCCTACGGACATTTTTTATTATTATTCTGTCCTTGGGCTATTTTCTAAATTTTCTTGAAGATATGGATATTTTTATTAATGATATGATTTTTGGCCTAATTATGGCTACTCTTATTTTTCAGTTGAAGATGGCTATCTTCCAGTTCCAACGGAAATTTTTGTGAATTTTTCGAAGCTCGGTGCGATTTTCTACATTTTAAGGAAAATATGAATTTTTAATTTATTGATATGATTTTTATATCATACGTTTTTCTTCTCTTATTTTTCAATTGAAGATGGCGATCTCATGTTTCCAATGGACATTTTTGCGGATTTTTCTGAGCTCGGTGCTATTTTATAAAGTTAATTGAGGTCATGAATCTTTTGAACAAATGATGTAGCCTAATTTTATATTCTCTTATTTTTTCGCTGAAAATGGTTGATGTGACCCAGCCCATCAACTTACAAAATGAAGACCAATTTTTAAGTGAAGGCCCAATAATAAGAGGAATGCTAAAAAGAATGCAAAATGCAATTGGAGCCCTAGTAGAAGCATTGCTGGCCCAAGAAAGTTATGCTCACAAAGAGGCCTTAGTCTTGCTAATCCAAGCACAAGAAATTAAGGCCATAATTCTGAATGCATTCATGGGGGAAGATCAAGGGTCATATGGCCATAAATCTGAGTGCATTCATGGATGAAGATCAAGAGTCATGTGCAACAATAAATCAGAATTCATGGGGAAGATCAAGAGTCATTTGTATCCAATAAATCTGAATTCATGGGGGAAGCTAAAGAATCAAGTGCACCAACCACCATTAAATCTGAATTCATAGGGAAGCTGAAGAGTCAAGTGCAATAACCACCTTTAAATCTGAATTCATTGGAGAGATCTAAAGCCAAGAAGCATAACTTTATGAATTATAAATGTAATTTTCATGCATGTCAGTAGGCTCATAATTTCATGTTGTCTTTTGGTCTTCCCTAGGTCACATTTATGTCTTTTACTTGTTCCAGGTCATTATAATGACTAATGGGCTACCACAAGCCATTAGTTGTCCTTAATTAGAGGGGTTTTAAGCTTCCGAGCTCTACCTATAAATAGATAATGTTATCATTTTGTAACAAGAATGAATCAATTTGATTATCAATTTAGAATTGAGTGTTCTTCACAAATTTTGAGAGTTTTTATATCTTAATTAGCTCTTGTGAAACTTGCCTTGTCAATCTTCCTTTAAGTTTGGTGATCCAAATTCGCAAAAGCCCCCAATTCGTGATTCAACCCAAGTGCGTTGCTGTGTGGATTTGTTAAACTCGTGTTCGTGGTTGGGCAAGTGGTCTAAGTAGCAGGTCGCTTTCCTATAATGTTGGTTAGATATTTGTATTTGTCAGGTCAGTGAACCATCTTTGTTTAGATCTTATAACTCTCTTTTTCCTTTCTCCAAGTTTGGAGTGTGTGAAATATCCTTCTTTTTAAGTTTGTTCCGAGTTCCTTGTATAACATACGACGTGAAAATCGGGCCACCTCCCTGGTTTCACATCAATGGCGATCTCGCAGTTCCAACATATATTTTTGCGGATTTTTCTGACCTCGAGCCAATTTTCTTTATTTTTTGGAAGATATGGATCTTTTTATTAAATAATATGATTTTTAGGCCTAATTTTGTATTCTCTTATTTTTTTTCGTTGCATATGTCGATCTCTTGGTTACAACGGACCATTTTTATGAATTTTTCTTAGCTCCGGACAATTTTCTACATTTTTTTGTAAGACAAGTGATCTTTGTATTAAATGATATAATTTTTATATCCTAATTTTGTCTTCTCTTGTTTTTAAGTTGAAGACGGCGATCTTCCGGTTCCAACTGAAGTTTTGTGGATTTTTCTGAGATCTGGGCTACTTTCTACATTTTCTAAAAGATATGGATCATTTTATTAAATGATATGAATTTTTGGCCATATTTTATCTTCTCTTATTTTTCTGTTGAAGATAATGATCTCCCGGTTCCAACAGACATTTTTGCGGAATTTTTTGAACTGGGGGCTATTTTCGATATTTTATGAAAGATATGAATCTTTTATTACATGATATGATTTTTATAGCCTAAGTTTGTCTTCTCTTATTTTTCAGTTGAAGATGGCGATCTCTTGTTTCCAACGGACACTTTTGCGGTTTTTTTAGCTCGGGGCTATTTTATACAGTTAATTGAGGATATTGATCTTTTATTAAATGATGATTTTTATAGCCTAAGTTTGTCATCTCTTATTTTTTAGTTGAAGGTGGTGATCTCTTTGTTCCAACGGACAATTTTGCAGATTTTTCTGACATCGAGCCTATTTTCTATATTTTCTGGAAGATAAGTATTTTTTTATTAAATAATATGATTTTGGGCCAAATTTTATCTTCTCTTATTTTTTTCGTTGAATATGGCGATCTCCCAGTTTGAACAAACCTTTTTTGCCATTTTTTATCTCCGAGCAATTTTTTACAGTTTCTGTAATACATGGATATTTATACTAAATGAGATAATTTTTATACCCTTATTTTGTCTTCTCTAATTTTTTCTGTTGAAGATGGTGATCTCCTGGTTCTAACAGACATTTTGCACATTTTTCCGAGATCTGGGCTATTTTCTACATTTCTAAAGGATACGAATCTTTATATTAAATCTTATGATTTTATAGCCTAATTTAGTCTTCTTATATTTTTCAGTTGAAAATAGCGATCTCCCAATTCCAACAGACATTTTTACGAATTTTTCTGAGCTTAGGGCTATTTTCTACATTTTATTGGAGACAAGTATCTTTTTATTAAATGGTATGATTATTATACCCTAAGTTTGTATTCTCTTATTTTTCAGTTAAAGATGGCGATCTCCCAGTTTCAATAGACGTTTTTTTATCTTTTATTCAACGATATTATTTTCGTATACTCAGTTTTTTCTTCTCTTATTTTTCAGATGAAAATGGTGATCTCCCGGTACCAATGGACATTTTGGCAGATTTTTCTGACCGCTAGACTATTTTCTACATTTTTTGAAAGACATGGATCTATTTATTAAATGCTATGATTTTGGGCATAATTTTGCCTTCACTTATTTTTCAGGTTAAGATAGTGATCTTCCAGTTCCAACAGACATTTTTGCAGATTTTTTTGAACTCCATGGTATTTTCTACAATTGATTAAAGATATGGATCTCTTATTAAATGACACGATTTTTATAGCCTAATTTGTCTTCTCATATTTTTTAGTTGAAGATGACAAGCTCCAATTTGCAACGAACATTTTTGCGGATTTTTCTTGGCTTTGGACTTTTTTCTACACTTCCTTGAAGATATGAATCTTTTTATTAAATGATATGATTTGTTGGCCTAATTTTATCTTCTCTTTTTTCAGTTGAATATTGTGATCTCCCGGTTCGAACAGACATTTGTGCGGATTTTTCTGATCTCGGTGCTAGTTTCTACATTTTATGGCAGATATATATCTTTTTATGAAATGATATGATTTTTTGGCCTAATTTTGTTGTCTTTTATTTTTCAGTTGAAGGTGGCGATCTCCCGGTTCCAATGGACATTTTTCAGATTTTTCTGAGCTCCGTCCTATTTTCTACATCGTCTGTATGATATGAATCATATATATTAAATGATATGATTTTTACAACCTAATTTTTTCTTCTCTTATTATTTAGTTGAAGATTGCGATCCCCCGGTTCCAACGGACATTTTACCGATTTTTCTGAGCTCGGGGATATGTTTCTACATTTTCGGGAAGTTATAGATCTTTTTATTAAATGATATGAATTTTTGAAATAATTTTTTATTCTCTTATTTTTTTCAGTTGAATATGGTGATCACCCGGTTCCAACGAACATTTTTGCAGATTTTTCTGAGCTCAGGGCTATTTTCTACATTTTCGAAAAGGTATGAATCTTTTTATTAAATGATATGATTTTTATAGCCTAATTTTGTCTTCTCTTATTTTTAATTTGAAGATGCCGATCACCCGATTCCAACGGACATTTTTGCGTATTTTTTTGTGCTCGATGCTATTTTGTACATTTTATGGAAGGTATTGAACTTTTTATTAAATAATACATCTTTTATAGCCTACGTTTGTATTCTCTTATGTTTTCAGTTGAAGATGTCGATCTCCGGTTCCAACGGACATTTTTTAAAGATTTTTATTAGCTTTTGACTATTTTTCTACATTTTCAGGAAGATATGTATCTTTTTATGAAATGATATGATTTTTTTGGCCTAATTTTGTCTTCTCTTTTTTTACTTTGAAGATGGCTATCTCCCGGTTCCAATGGACATTTATGTGGATTTATTTTGAGCTATGAGCTATTTTTTATATTTTTAGTAAAATATAAATATTTATATTAAATGATATGATTGTTATGCCCACGAGAGGGTGTTCCAGTGGTAAGTCATTCCGCTCCAAAGCCAAGGGGTGCGGGGTTCGAGGCCTATGGCCGCCGTGACTTGGTAATTATTGTGAAATTTGTTGTGGAATTATTTACCCTGGGGCTACATCTCCCCTCTCGGACTAACCCGGGGGCCGTTGGGGGCACGGCGGTTTCCCCCCAGTTTGCATAGTCTCGACCGGGCTCTCGCCTTACCCTCCTAAAAAAGCCGAAGGCAGGGGGAGGGGGTTGGGGATTTTTCTAGGTTTTCAAAAAAAAAACAAAAAAAAATATGATTGTTATAACCTAATTTTGCCATTTCTTATTTTTCATTTGAAGATGGCGATCTCGGGTTCCAGTGGACATTTTTGTGCATTTTTTGACTCGGGGCTATTTTTCTACATTTTCGAGAAGTTGTGGATCTTTTTATTAAATGATAGGTTTTAGCCTAATTTTGTCTTCTTTTATTTTTTAGTTGAAGATAGCTATCTCCCATTCCTAACGGACATTTTGTGTAAAATTCGGACCTCGGGACTATTTTCGAAATTTTCTGGAAGATATAGATCTTTTTATTAAATAATACGATTTTTGGCCTAATTTTATCTTCTCTTATTTTTTCAGTTGGAGATGTCTTCTCCCTGTTCCCACAAACATTTTTGCTCATTTTTATAATCTCGGTGCTATTTTCTACATTCTTATAAATTATAAGGTTTTTATAGACTACATTTGTCTTCTCTTGATTTTTCAGTTGAGGATAGCAATCTCCCGGTTCCAGATCTTTTTGTAGATTTTTCTTAACATGAGACTGTTTTCCTACATTTTCTGGAAGATGGATCTTTTTATGAAATGATATGATTTTTTGGCCTAATTTTGTCTTCTCTCTTTTTCAGATGAAGATAACGAGGCTTATTTTCGGAAAACTACCCCATACTTTCGCTGAATTCCAAAAAATACCTCTTATTTTGAAATAATCGCAAAACTACCTCATACTTTTCAGGTTTCGATAAACTCCCTCATACTTTGGTTTCATAGAACTACCTCATGCTTTAATTTCATAGAACTACCTCATACTTTGATTTAATTTCATAGAACTACCTCATACTTTGATATATGTGGGATGGTGGAGGAGGGAGGCAGGCGGCGGTGGGTGAAAGTGGTGGACGAGTGTGACAGTGGGGGAAGGGGGCGAGGAACTATGGTGGAGGGAGGGGCGAGTGGGGCGGCGGACGGTGGGGGTGAGGGGGTGAGGGGGGAGGAGGGTGGCAGTGGGGGGATAGGGGATGGGCAGCGCTGAATGAAGGGCGAAGGGCGCGGTGGGGGAGGACGGTGGGGGGAGTGGGACGAGGGCAGCGGTGGGTGGAATGGGGATGTGCGGCAATGGATAGAGGGCGAAGGGCAATGGTGTGGGAGATGGGGTATAGGGATGAGGGAGTTTATCTAAACATGAAAAGTATGAGGTAGTTTTGCGATTATATCAAAATAAGAGGTATTTTTGGGAATTCAGCGAAATTATGCGATAGTTTATCGAAATTAAGCCAGATAACGATCTCCTAGTTCCAACGAATATTTTTCGGATTTTTCTGCGCTCGATATTTTCTACATTTTTGGTAATATATAAATATTTATTTTATATGATATATTTTTATAGCCTAATTTTGTCTTCTCTTATTTTGTAATTAAAGATGGCGATCTCTCGGTTACAACAAATATTTTTGCGGATTTTTTTTTGATCTCAGTGCTATTTTCTACATTTTAAATAATATATAGAACTTTTTATTAAATGATATTATTTTTATAGGCTACATTTGTCTTCTCTTATTTTTTCAATTGAAGATGACAATCTCTCGGTTCCAGCGGAAATTTTTGTGGGTTTTCTGATATCCAGGCTATTTTCTACATATTCTGAAAGATATAGATTTTTATATTAAATGAAATGATTTTTAAGGTTTAATTTTGTCTTCTCTTATTTTTCAGTTATGCCAATATTTTGGTTCCAACGAACATTTTTGCGTATTATTCTGACCTCGGGTCTATTTTCTAAATTTTCGGGAATATATGTATCTTTTTTATTAACTGATATGATTTTGGCCTAATTTTGCCTTCTCTTATTTTTCAGTTGAAGATGGTGATCTCTCGGTTCCAACGGACATTTTTGTGGATTTTTATGAGCTCGGTGTTATTTTCTATATTGTATAAAAGATGAGGATCTTTTAATTAAATGATATGATTTTTATAGCCTACATTTTTTCTTCTCTTACTTTTTTTTCAATTGAAGATGGCGATCTACCCGTTTCAACAGACATTTTTGCTGATTTTTCTTAGCTTGGGACGATTTTCTACCCTTTTGGAAGATATGTATATTTTTATTAAATGATATGATTTTTGGCCAATTTTATCTTCTCTTTTTTCAGTTAATGATGGTGATCTCCCGGTTCCAATTTACATTTATGCAGATTTTTTTGAGCTCCGGCTATTTTCTACATTTTATATCAGATTTGGATCTTTATATTAAATGATATTATTGTTATAGTCTAATTTTGTTTGCACTTATTTTTCAGTTGAAGATGGCGATCGCCCGGTTTCAATGGATATTTTTGCGGATTTTTCTAAATCGGGTATATTATTCTACATTTTCGGGAAGTTACGGATCTTTTTGTCATATGGTAATATTTTTTGGACAAATTTTGTCTTCTCTTATTTTTAAGATGATTATGTCAATCTCCCGATTCCAAAGGATATATTTTGCAGGTTATTCTGACCTCGGGACTATTTTCTAAATTTCCTAGAAGATATGGATATTTTTATTAAATGATTTGAGGTTTGGCCAAATTTTGGCTTCTCGTTGAAGATGGCGATCTCCCTGTTTCGACTGATCTTTTGCGGATTTTTCTGAGCTCGGTGCTATTTTCTACATTTTATGGAAGATACGTATCTTTTTATTAAATGAGATAATTTTTATAGCCTACATTTTTCTTCTCTTATTTTTTAGGTGAACGAGGCGATCTACCGGTTCCCACATACATTTTTGCGGACTTTTCTTAGCTTGAGACTATTTTTCTACTTTTTCTGCAAGAATGTATTTTTGTAATGAAATGATATGATTTTTTGGCCTAATTTTGTCTTCTCTTTTTACATGTTATAAAGATGGCGATCTCCCGGTTCCAACAGAGATTTGTGTAGATTATTCTGACCTCGGTGCTATTTCTAAATTTTCTGGAAGATATGCATATTTTTATTAAATAATATGATTTTTGGCCCAATTTTGTCTTCTCTTATTTTCCTGTTGAAGATGACGATCTGCCGATTCCAATGGACAAATTTGCATATTTTTAGCAACATGGTGCTATTTTCTAAATTTTATGGAAGATATGGATCTTTTTATTAAATGATATAATTTTTAAATCCTTATGTTTGTCCTCTCTTTTTTCAGTTGAATATGGAGATCTAACAGATTTTTCCTACAATGGGGGTATTTTTCTACATTTTAGGGAAGTTATGGATCATTTTATTAAATGATATGATTTTTGGCCTACTTTTGTCTTCTTTTAATTTTTTTAGTTTAAGATGGCATTCTCCCGGTTCCAACGGACATTTTTGCGGATATTTTGACCTAGAGTCTATTTTCTATTTTTTCTGGAAGATATATTTCTTTTTAATAAATAAAAAGATTTTAAGCCTAATTTTGTCTTGTCATATTTTTCGGATGAAGATGGCAATCTCCTGGTTCCAACGAACATTTTTGCAGATTTTCTAAGTTCAAGGCAATTTTTCTATATTTTATGGAAGATATGGATTATTTTATTAAATGATATGATTTTTTGGCCTAATTTTATCTTCTCTTATTTTTCCATTGAAGATGGCGTTCTCTCGGTTCCAATAGATATTTTTGCGGATTTTTTTGACCTAGAAGCTATTTTCTACATTTTTGGAAGATATGGATCTTTTTATTATATAATTTTGTTTTTAAGCTTAATTTTCTTCTTCTTTTTTCAGATAAAGATGGCAATCTCCTGGTTCCAACGGACATTTTTTGCGGTTTTTTCTGAGCTCCTGGCTATTTTCTAAGTTTTTGTAAGATATTTTTCTTTAAATTAAAAGATATGATTTTAGAGCCCAATTTTGTCTTCTCTTATTTTTCAATAGAAGATGGTGATCTCCCGGTTCAAACAGACATTTTTGCAGATTTTACTTAGCTCGGAGCTATTTTCTGTGTTTTCTGGAAGACATGCATCTATTGGTTAAATATTATGATTTTTTGCCTAATTTTGTCTTCGCTTATTTTTTCACTTGAAGATAGCGATCTCCATGTTCCAACGGACATTTTCAAGGATTTTTCTGAGCTTGGGGCTATTTTCTTATTTTCTGGAAGATATGGATCATTTTATTAAATGATAACATTTTGGCCTAATTTTATCTTCTCTTATTTTTTAGTTGAATATGGCAATCTTCCTATTCCACTGGGTATTTTAGGGATTTTCTGTGCTCCTGGCTATTTTCTATATTTTATTGTAGATATGAGTCTTTTTATTAAATGATATGATTTTTAGCCTAATTTTGTCTTTCCTTACCCGATTTCAACGGATATTTTTGCAGATTGTTTCTTTGAGTCGATTTCCAACATATCCGGGAAGTTATGGATCTTTTTATTAAATGATATGATTTTTTGGCCTAACTTTGTCTTCTCCTATTTTTCAATTGAAGATGGCGATCTCCCGGTTCCTACGGACATTTTTGTAGATTAATCTGTCCTTAGGCTATTTTCTAAATTTTCTTGAAGATATGGATTTTTTATTAATGATATGATTTTTGGCCTAATTTTCGCTACTCTTATTTTTCAGATGAAGATGGTTTTCTTCTGGTTCCAACGGAAATTTTTAAGGATTTTTCGAAGCTCGATGCTATTTTCTACATTTTATGGAGATATTAATTTTTAATTTGCTGATATGATTTTTATATCCTGCGTTTTTATTCTCTTATTTTTAGGTGAATATTGCGATCTACCAGTTCCAATGGACATTTTTACTGATTTTTGTTAGCTTGGGGATATTTTTTAGTTTTATGGAAGAAATGGATTATTTTTTTAAATGATATGATTTTTTTGGCCTAATGTTGTCTTCTCTTATTTTCCGTTGAAGATGGCATTCCCACGGTTCTAACGGAGATTTTTGTAGATTTTTTGACCTAAAGACTATTTTCTACATTTTCTGAAAGATATGGATCTTTTTATTAAATAATATGATTTTTGGCCAAATATTATCTTCTCATATTTTTAAGATGAAGATGGCAATCTCCAGGTTCCAGCGGACATTTTTGCAGATTTTTCTGAGCTACAGGTTATTTTATACATTTTCTGTAAGATATGACCTTTAGATTAAATGATATGATTTGTATAGCATAATTTTGTCTTCTCTGATTTTTAGTTGAATATGGCGATCTCATGGTTCCAACGAACATTTTTATGTATTTTTTGAGCTCGGGGCTATTTTCTATATTTTATTGAAGATATGGCTCTTTTTATTAAATGATATGATTTTTGTAGCCGAATTTTGTCTTCTCTTATTTTTTTAACTTGAAGATGGCAATCTCCAGCTTCCAACGGGCATTTTTGCGGTTATTTCTGAGCTTGGGACTATCTTTCTACATTTTTGGGAAGTTGTGGATCTTTTTATTAAATGATATGATTTAGGCCTAATTTTGTCTTCTCTTTTCTTTTGTTGAACACAGCGATATCCCATTTCCAACGAACATTTGTGCGAATTTTCTGGAAAATATGGATTTTTATAATAAATGATTTGATTTTTATAGACTAAGTTTGTCTTCTCTTATTTTTAGTTGAAGATGGCGATTTTCCGGTTCCAATGGATATTTTTGCCGCTTTTTCAGAGCTCGGGGTTAATTTTCTATATTTTCGGAAAGTTATAGATCTTTTTATTAAATGATATGATTTTTTGGCCTAAATTTGTCTTCTATTATTTTTTTCGTTGAAGATAGCGATCGCTCGGTTCTAACAGACATTTTTGAGGATTTTTCTGAGCTCCGGGATTTTTCTAAATTTTCTGTACGATATGAATATTTATATTAAATGATTTGATTTTTATAGCCTAATTTTGTCTTCTCTGGTTTTTCAGTTGAAGATGTCGATCTCTCGGTTCCAACGACAATTTTTATGGAATTTTCTAAACTCGAAACTATTTTCTACAGTTTATTGAAAAAATGGATCTTTTAATAAATGATTTGATTTTTATAGACTAAGTTTGTCTTCTGTTATTTTTTAGTTCAATATGGTGGGTTCCAATGAAAACTTTTGCAAACTTTCTGAGCTCCAAGCTATTTTCTACATATTGTCTTCTCTTATTTTTAGATACAGATGGCGATCTCCTGGTTCCAACGGACATTTTGCGGGTCTTTCTTACCTCTAGTCTATTTTCTACATTTACTGTAAGATATGTATCTTTATATTAAATGATATGATTTCTATGACCTAATTTTGTCTTCTCTTATCTTTTAGTTGATGATGACGATCTCCCATTTCCAATGGAAGTTTTTACGTAATTTTCTAAGCTCGGGACTATTTTCTATATTTTCTGGAAGATAAGCATCTTTATATTAATTGATATGATTTTTGTTGCGTAATTTTGTCTTCTCTTATTTTTGCAGTTGATGATGGCGATCTTTTTATTAAATAATATGAATTTTTTGGTTTTATTATTTCTTCTCTTATATTTCGGTTGAAGATGGCGATCTCCCGGTTCCAACGGACTTTTTTGCGGATTTTTCTAAGCTTCGTGGTATTTTTCACATTTTCTAGAAGATATGGATCGTTTTGTTAAATGATATCAGAGAAGACAAAATTAGGCTAAAAATGTTCATTGAAACCGAGAAATTGATATCTTCAACTAAAATATAAGAGAAGACAAAGTTCAGAATAGGGAAATCGCCATCTTCATCTATACAAAAGTTCGTTGTAACCGGGATATCGCCATCGTCAACTGATAAGATTTTTATATATCATTCTCTGAGCTTGGTGCTATTTTCTACATTCTATGAAAGATATGTATCTTTTTATTAATTAATATGATTTTATAGCCTAAATTTGTCTCCTCTTATTTTCCAGTTGAAGATGGCGTTATTTTTATTAAATGAAATGATTTTTTTGGCCTAATTTTGTATTCTCTTATTTTTCATTTTAAGATGGCGATCTTCTGGTTCCAACGGACATTTTTGCGGATTTTTATGAGCTCTAGACTATTTTCGCTTTTTTGGAAGATATGCATCATTTTATTAAATGATATGATATTTTGGCCTAATTTTGTCTTCTCTTATATTCCAGTTAAAGATCACCGGTTCCAACGGAAATTTTTGCGGTTTTGTCTGAGTTCCGGGCTATTTTCCACTTTTTGGAAGATATGTATCATTTTATTAAATGATATGATATTTTGGCCTAATTTTGTCTTCTCATATTTTTAAGTTGAATATGGCGATCTCCCGGTTCCAATGGATATTTTTGCAGATTTTTCTTGGTTTGTGGATTTTTTTTATTTTTTCTGGAAGATATGAATCTTTTTATTAAATGATATGTTTTTGGCCTAATTTTGTCTTCTATTTTTTCAGTTAAATATTGCGATCTCCCGGTTCCAACGGAAAATTGTATGGATTTCGGTGCTATTTTCTACATTTTATGGCAGATATGTATCTTTTTATTAAATGATATGATTTTTGGCCTAATTGTGTCTTCTTTTATTTTTTTTCAGTTGAAGATGGCGATCTCCCGGTTCCAATGGATATTTTTTTGCATTTTTCGGAGCTCTGAGCTATTTTCTACATTTTCTGTACGATATTAATTTTTATAATAAATGATTTGGTTTTTTTAACGTAATTTTATCTTCTCTTATTATTCAGTTGATGATGGAGATCTCCCTGTTCCAATGGACAGTTTTCTCGATTTTTTGAGCTCGGTGCTATTTTCTATATTTTAGGCAGTTATGGATCTTTTTATTAAATGATATCAATTTTTGACCTAATTTTTTCTTCTCTCATTTTTCAGTTGAAGATGGCGATCTCCCGATTTCAACTAACATTTTTGTGGATTTTTCTGAGCTCCGGGCTATTTTCTACATTTTCGGGAAGTTTTGGATCTTTTTATTAAATGATATGATTTTTATAGCATCATTTTGTCTTCTCTTATTTTTTTCACTTGAAGATGGCGATCTCCCGGTTTCAATGGACATTTTTACATATTTTTCTTAGCTTGAGACTATTTTTCTATATTTTCTGGAAATATGTATCTTTTTATGAAACGTTATGATTGTTTGGCCTAATTTTATTTTCTCTTTTTTAATTTGAAGATGGGATCTCCCGGTTACAATGGAGATTTGTGCGGAGTTTTTAAGCTCTGTACTATTTTCTATATTTTTGTAAAATATGAATTTTATATTAAATGATATGATTTTTATAACCTAATTTTGTCTTCTGTTATCTTTCAGTTGAAGATGATGATCTCTCGGTTCCAAGGGACATTTTTGGATTTTTCTGAGATCGGGGCTATTTTTCTAAATTCTCAAGAAGTTATGAATCTTTTTATTAAATGATATGATTTTTGGCCTAATTTTGTCTGCTTTTATTTTTCAGTTGAAAATAGTGATCTCCCTTGTCCCACGATTTTGCGTATTATTCTAACCTAGGACTATTTTCTAAATTTTCTAGAAGATATGAATCTTTTTATTAAATGATATGATTTTTGGCCTAATTCTGTCTTGTCTTATTTTTCAGTTGAAGATGGCAATCTCCGAGTTCTAACGGACAATTTTGTGGATTTTTATAATCTCGGTGCTATTTTCTACATTTTTATAAATGATATGATTTATATAGCCTACGTTTGTTTTCTCTTATTTTTTTCTGTTTTTAAGTTGAAGATGGCGATCTCCCGGTTCTAATAGACATTTTTGCGGATTTTTCTTAGCTTGAGTCTGTTTTTATACATTTTCTTAAATAAATGTATCTTTTTATGAAATGAGACGATTTTTTGGCCTAATTTTGTCTTCTCTATTTTCAGATGAAGTGACGATCTCCCGGTTTCAACATTTTAGCGGATTTTTCTGAGCTTCGAGATATTTTCTACATTTTCTGTAAGATATGAAACTTTATATTAGATGATATGATTTTTATAGCCTAATTTAGTCTTCACTTATTTTTCAGTTGAAGATGGCAATCTCCCGGTTCCAACGAGTATTTTTGCAGATTTTTTTGAGCTCGGTGCTATTTTCTACATTTTATGGAAGATATTGAACTTTTTATTAAATGATATGATTTTTATAACCTACATTTGTCTTCTCTTATTTTTCCTGAGATCTATGCTATTTTTTATATATTCTAAAAGATATGGATCTTTATATTAAATGATACGATTTTTATGTTCTAATTTTATCATCTTTTATTTTTCTGTTGAAGATGGTGATCTCTCGGTGCCAACAGACATTTTTGCGTATTATTCTGACCTCGGGGCTATTTTCTAAATTTTCTGGAATATATGTATATTTTTATTTAATGATATGATTTTTGGCATAATTTTGACTTCTCTTATTTTTTTAGTTGAAGATGGCGATCTCCCGGTTCCAACGGATGTTTTTGCAGATATTTATGAGCTCGGTGCTATTTTCTTTTTTATGAAAGATAATGATCTTTTTATTAAATGAAATGATTTTTATTACCTGCATTATTGTCTTCTCTTATGTTTTCCATTTGAAGATGGAAATCTACCCGTTTCAACAGACATTTTTGCGGATTTTTTATTAGCTTGGGACCATTTTTCTGCCTCTTCTGGAAGATACATATATTTTAATTAAATTATTTGTTTCTGGCTCAATCTTATCTCCTCTTTTTTCAGTTGAAGATGGCGATCCCCCGGTTCCAATTTTCATTTGTGCGGTTTTTTGAGCTCCGGGCTATTTTCTACATTTGAGCAATCGAAATGGCATGCAAATATGCAGAAAAAAGGTATAAAATATGAGCCGATCAAAATCCCCCAAGCTTACCTCTTACTCATCCTCGTGGAAGACGAATATGAAGCTCATTGGGAGGTAAAAATAAGAAAAACAAAAAGAATACGAAGTGGAAGGGGTCGCTAGATTATTCTCTCAGATCTTAAGCCATAAGCTACACATCACGATAACTCGGAAAATACGAATCACATGCTATAAAGATTTCATATCTTACTTAAACATGATACTTGCAAGCTTTTAAGAACAATAAAAGGGACTCTCTAAATTCATACAATCAATTCATATCCACATCATGCATTTCATAGAATTTAATATACAAATCATTGGCGACACACTTTTCAATCAAGAGTTATAACAGAAGCATATCAGAATCACACCAAGCATGGAGAATGGAATAAATCATGGCATTCACATATTTATATCGAATCATAAGAATTCTCCATAACTAAAGTATTTGCTAAGTTTCAGCATTATCAAGCTTCCCCATTCATGCAGTTCTCCACTCTAATGTCGCACTCACTCATATGGTCAAGTGAATTCACCCCTCCAAGCTTAGCTTGATGCATCGCATAATATGATAGTGGAAAATGAGATTTTTGCCTTGGTTTTCCCAAGTATTTTGTGACTCCAATAATGAGATAGAGAAATATTTTTCTTTTTCTTTTTGAACTTTTTGTTTCTCAGTTTTCTTTTGGGATTTTTGTAGGAGCTATGTGATTTGTATTTTTGGTTTCGGCTCCTTTTTGGCTTTTTGTACTTTTTGGAGGTAACTTTTTCTTTTGTAGAGATATTTTGGAAATAGATGCGATATAAGTCGCATTAGGAGGTGAACTCAAGTGACATGTAGAGAATAAAAAGATATATATGGAGAAGGACAAGGTGTTACACTCGGTTCACTCTAAGATGTGCACAAATGATTAAATAAGATAATACATCAACTAAACTCATATGCAAGCATGGATATTCTCAATCATTTCAATAAATAGTGAAGTTAAGCAAGAGTGCAATCATATTAAACATTCAACAGATGGTGAATAAGACAATAAGGCAGATGCTTTCATTATACAATTGATGCGTGAATCTTGGTGCACTTCCAACAAAAGCATACTAAACACTAATCCATACATTCAGCTTCAATTAATATCATGCATTCATATAGAGGAATCATAAAAAGAATATATAACCAAGCACATGGATAGCAGTATACTGAAATACTCCAAATAACATGGCAAGAGTAGTAAGCATCGTGATGACTACTAAAGCAATAAGAGATATCATCATAAGGAACATATCTAGCAAAAGGAGGAAAATAAAATAAAGAAATATAAATAAAAAAGAGAAAAGAAAAGAAAAACAAGCACACAATATGATGCATGAACACACATAAAAGGAAAATAAGATGGAAAAAATCAAAAAGATGATGCAAAATTTTTGAAAAATTCTAAAAACCCTAAAAATAGAGTAAACATGCAACTAAATGGCATGTAAATACACTCCCCCAAGCTTAAACTTCACATTGTCCTCAATGTAATCATAATGGAAGAATATAAGGAACAACGATAAATATGTGGGGAATGAAAATTGATGAAATGTATGGCATGGAATCCTAATGCAATTAATACACATACAATGATGCATGAGAGCGCCTTCCCCCAAGCTTATACCAAAAAATCCTATTCAAATGACTCGATTAAAAATGTCATGGATTTGCTAAGCGGGATCGAGTCAAACAAATAAGAATGTGAGTATTCACTTGAAAGAGATGCTCGATGGGTGGTGAGCAAAAACGATGTGGCACATCAAAATGTGAAGAGGGCAATCAATAGCATATAATGGGTTTGAGATGTAAAAGATTATTGTTGCCGTCATATGAGGTGATATTTATTCAAAATCGACTATTCAAGCAAATCTATATGGTCCTCCGAGAGGATTCGTGTTTATTGAAAGCATGAAATACTACACTACTGGATTGATGTCACCTATAGCAAAAGAAGGATCCAGTATCTTTGCCGGTGTCGGCAACTGCTCCAACTGCTCCTTCTGTGGCTCCACCAGATGCGTGTGTCCATGGGCTCCATTACATTCCAGCAATACGGCTCCCAGCATCTCTCCAAGGACTCCACTTGTTCCCTGCAAGAGATAAGCCACATCAATCTGATGTGAATAATTCTTCCCCAAAATAAATGTATTCCAAAGAGGGTCATCAACATAAGTATTTAAAATTAAAGGTGGTTGACAACACGTCCCTAGAAATAAATCTCTACTCTCGTGCACTATGTCAACCAACTCCTCGTTGTTTGCCTCTGGTTCTTTGGGTAGCTTTGGCATATAAGCGTGGGTCTCATCAGGCAACTCCTCATCATCGTCAGACTTATCCCATCGCACCTCCTGATCATATTCATATGCGTCCATGGATGCTAACTCCTCGCTCTCCTCCTCGTATACGTTCCATTGTGCCTCTTGATCATATGTATATGTATCCTGCAAAAGTTGCA
Organism: Scilla litardierei; assembly: GCA_030789695.1. Lineage (NCBI taxonomy): Eukaryota > Viridiplantae > Streptophyta > Magnoliopsida > Asparagales > Asparagaceae > Scilla > Scilla litardierei. The sequence goes on from JAULAV010008879.1 coordinate 20,067, forward strand.
ATGAGTCGTCAAAATCTGAATCATAGTAAACATCTACATGGGAGTGGAATCAAATGTAAAGAGCGAGGGAGTAAAGAGATCTCCCTGAAGGGGAGCCATAATCTCTGTGTGATAGTCCTCGGCGTCAGTGGAAGAGTTGTCCTCTGAGAGATGCTCAGCCTCTGTAGAAGGCGGGGATGGCTGCGATAGCTCAAAAGGAGGGGCACAATGCGGGCTCCATCTGTGTGCAGATGTCATCATCCCAAGTCACATCCTCCTTTATGGTCTGCTCCGCTACTGTAGACATGACCTCCTCAATAATATCCTCTGATGGTATAGGGTGCTCTGACTCATGTGGGTGGCATGGCGGGGCGATGACGACACAAGGTGGCTTAATGGGCTCAAGTATCTCGACAATGGTGTAAAAATGGGTCTTGTGCCCCTCAACTAGAGCGTAGACTCCATCATCAATTGTGCCTGTGGAAGAGATACAATGAGTAATAAAGTTTTGAAATCCGAGCTCAAAAGGATCACATGCCGTTATTGTTAATGGACCGGTTTCTCGAACTACGTCGACAATGTTTCTCAATAGGTCCATATATGTGTCCTCCTTCGGCAGCTCAGATGTCTCTATTTGTGGAGCATTGATGGTGTAAAGGTGGATATAATCACCTTCAAGTGAAGCATACACTCCATCTATGATAGTACATGCACCAGAGACATTAGCCATAACGAAATCGATGAATACTTGGTCGGACGGTTTACCTACCATATCGGTTAGTAAACCGGTATATTGAGCATCATCTATCATTTGCTCCAAGGTTGCTGCCAACTGCAGATCACTGAACTTTTCCACTTGCATCGTCTTCATAAACTCACGTGAGGGTCCCTTTAGCCTTCTAGAGAAGATATCAAATAGCTTGGAACCATCCCACTCATGGTTTGACTCCGTCTGGAACATCCCTAACATTCTTTCAAACCTGGACGAGGCTTTCCTGAAGGATTCTCCATCAGCCTGACAGAATGTAGCGAGATATATGTAGGATTGTATAGAAAGTTATATCTTTGGAAGAACCATCGCCTTATCAACTGTACCTGATCAAGCAAAGAGGACAACCTGGAAAAGACGTCAGTGGTACAAAGAGAGATAGAGAAAATAATAACATAAGGTGGTAGGGAAAAATCTATCTCTCTGTTTTTTTGTTTTTTTCTTTCTTTTTTTAAAGGCAGTCTAATCGACCTAATTGTGACAAATAGGCACCCAACAGGAAACACCTCTCCAGCAACGTCGCCAAAAAATCTCGGTTCCAACGAACTATCGGTTCCAACGAACCTTTTTGCGAATTTTTCTTAGCTCCAGGCAATTTTCAACATTTTCTTTAAGACATGGATGTTTATACTAAATGATATAATTTTTATAGCCTAATTTTGTCTTCCCTTATTTTTCAGCTGAAGATGGATTGCTTCAGGCTCCAACAGAATTTTTTGCGGATTTTCTGAGATATGGGCTAATTTCTACATTTTCTAAAGGATATGAATCATTTCATTAAATGATATGATTTTTTGCCCTTATTGTCCTCTCTTATTTTTCTGTTGAAGATGGCGATCCCACGGTTCCAACAGACATTTTTGTGGATTTTCTGAGCTCAAGACTTTTTCTATAGTTTATTGAAGATATGTATCTGTTTATTAAATGATATGATTTTTATCGCCTAATTTTGACTTCTCTTTTTTATTTGAAAATGTCTATCTGCCGATTCCAATAGAAATTTTTGCTGATTTTTCCAAACTCTAGGCTATTTTCTACATTTTCTGTAAGATATGAATCTTTATATTAAATGATATGATTTTTATGGCCAAATTTTTTTCTCTTACATTTTTCCGTTGAAGAAGACATATTCGCAGATTTTTTTGAGATACGTGATATTTTCTATATTTTCTGTAAGATAAGAATCTTTATATTAAATGATATGATTTTTATAGCCTAATTTTGCATTCTCTTATTTTTTTAAGTTGAAGATGGCAATCTCCCGGCTCATACGGACAGTTTTGCGGATTTTTCTCAGTGCGGTGCTATTTTCTATAGTTTATTGAAGATATGGAAATTTTAATTAAATGATATGATTTTATAGACTAAGTTTGTCTTCTCTTATTTTGTAGTTAAAAATGCCATCTCTCTGTTCGGCCGGATATTTTTACGGCTTTTTGACCTCGAGGCTATTTTCTACATTTTCTGGAAGATATGGATCTTTTTATTGAATTTTATGATTTTTGCCTAATTTTGCCTTGTTTTACTTTTCAGATGAAGATGGCGATCTCCAGGTTCCAACTGACATTTTTACGGATTTTTCTTAGCTCCGGACTATTTTCTATATTTTCTGTAAGATACAGATCTTTAGATTAAATGATATGATTTTATAGCCAAATTTTGTCTTTCAGTTGAAGATGATGACCACCCGACGGATATTTTTGTGGATGTTCTGAGCTCAGGGCTATTTTTTTCATTTTATTGAAGATATGGACCTTTTTATTAAATGATATGATTTTTGTAGACTACTTTTGTCTTCTCTTATTTTTCAGTTGTTCATGGCGATCTCCCGGTTCCAACAGACATCTTTGCGGATTTTGCTCGGAACAATTTTTCTACATTTTAGATAAGATATGAATATTTTTATTAAATGATATGATTTTTTTGGCCTATCTTCTGTTTTATTATTTGAAGATGTGGAACTCACATTTCCAACAGACATTATTGCATATTTTTCTTAGCTCGGGAATATTTTCTATATTTTATTGAAGAAGTGATTCATTTTATTAAATGATACTATTTTAAGGACTAAACTTGTCTTCTCTTATTTTTCAGTTGAAGACGGTGATATCCCGTTTCCAACGGAATATTTTGCAGATTTTTCTGATCTCGGGGATATTTTCTAAATTTTATTGAAGATATATATATATTTTAAATGATATGAATTTTATAGCTTAAGTTTGTCTTGTCTTATTTTTCATTTGAATATGGCGAACTCTCGGTTCCAACAGACATTTTTGCGGATTTTTTATTTAAGATATAAATATTTTTATTAAATGAAATGATTTCTTAATATGGCGATCTCAATGTTCCAAGGACTTTTTTGCGGATTTTTCTGATCTTGGGCTATTTTTCTCCATTTTATGGAAGATATGTATCTTTTTATTAAATGAAATGAGTTTTGGACTAATTTTATCTTCTCTAACTTTTTTCATTAAAAATGGCGATCTTCTGATTTTACCGGACATTTTTTCAGATTTTTTCTGAACTCCGGGCACTTTTCTACATTTAAATGATATGAATCTTTATATTAAATGATATGATTTTTATAGCCTATTTTTTCTTCTCTTATTTTTTAGTTGATGATGGCAATTTCCCGGTTACAAGGGAATGTTTGCGTATTTTTCTGAGCTCGGGGCTATTTTCTATATTTTCTGGAAGATAAATAATCATTTTATTAATTGATTTTATTTTTGTTGCCTTATTTTGTCTTCTCTTATTTTCCAGTTGATGATGTCGATCTTTTTATTAAATGATATGATTTTTGGCCTTATTTTGTCTTCTCTTATATTTCGGTTGAAGATGGTGATCTTCCGGTTCCAACGGACATTTTTGAGGATTTTTCTGAAAAGCTGGACTATTTTTCATACATTCAGGAAGATATGGATCCTTTTATTAAATGATATCAGAGAAGACAAAATTAGGCCAAAATGTCCGTGGAAATCGGGAATCGCCATCTTCAACAGAAATATTAGAGAAGACAAAATTTAGAACCGGGAAATCACCATCTTCATCTATAAAAATGTTCATTGCAATCGGGATATCGCCATCTTCAACTGATAAGATTTTTATAAATCATTTTATGAGCTTGGTGCTATTTTCTATATTTTATGAAAGATATATATCTTTTTATTAATTAATAAGATTTTTATAGCCTAAATTTGTCTTCTCTTATTTTCCAGTTGAAGATGGCAATCTATTTATTAAATGATTTGATTTTAAAGCCTAATTTTGTCTACTCTTATCTATTCCAGTAGAAGATGGTGATCTCCCGGTTCCAACGGATATTTTTGCGGATATTTTGACCTTCGGGCTATTTTCCATATTTTTGGAAGATATGTATCATTTTGTTAAATGATTTCATATTTTGGCCTTATTTTGTCTTCTCTTATTTTTCAGTTGAAGGTGGTGATCTACCGGTTCCAACGGACATTTTGCAGATTTTTCTGAGCTTGGGGCTATTTTCTACACTTTCTGGAAGATAAGAATCTTTATATTAAATTATATGATCTTTATATCCTGATTTTTTTTCTCTTAGTTTTCAGTTTAATATGGCGATTCCCACTTACAACGGACATTTTTGCCGAATTTTCTGAGCATCAGGGTATTTTCTACATTTTATTAAATATATGGATCTCTTTATCACATGACAAGATTTTTATAGCCCAATTTTGTCTACTCAGTTGAAGATGGCGATCTCCAGGTTCCAATAGACATTTTTGCGTATTTTTCTTAGCATTGGGATTTTTTTCAACATTTTCAAGAAGATATGAACCTTTTTATTAAATGATATGCTTTTTTGGCCTAATTTTGTCCCCTCTTTTTTCATTAAATGATATGATTTTTATGAATATTTTCAAGAAGATATGAACCTTTTGTATATTTTTATTAAATAATATGATTTTTTGGCCTAATTTTGTCTTCTCTTATTTTCCAGTTGATGATGTTGATCTCCTGGTTCCAACGGATATTTTTTCAGATTTTCTAAACTCCAAGACATTTTTTGCATTTTCTATATGATATAAATCTTTATATTAAGGATATGATTTTTTTTCCTAATTTTGTCTTCCCTTATTATTTAGTTGAAGATGGTGATCCCTCGATTCTAAAGGACATTTTTGTCGATTTTTATGAGCTCGGGGATATTTTGTACACTTTCTGGAAGATATGAATCTTTATAGTAAATGATATAATTTTTATATCCTAAGTTTTTCTTCTCTTATTTTTTCAGTTGAAGATAGCGATCTCCCAGTTCCAAAAAACATTTTTGTGGATTTTTCTGAGCTAAGGGCTATTTTCTACATTATCGGAAATTTATGTATCTTTTTATTAAATGATATGATTTTTATAGCTTAAGTTTGTCTTCTCATATTTTTTAGTTGAAGATGGAGATCTCTCGATACCAACGGATATTTTTTGTGTATTTTTAAGTTTAGTGCTATTTTCTACATTTTATGGAAGATTTATAATTTTTTATTAAATACTTCTTTTTTATATCCTACATTCATCTTTTCTTATTTTTAAGTTGAAGATGGCAATCTCCCGGTTCCAATGGACATTTTTGCAGATTTTTTAGCTTGATACTATTTTTCTTCATTTTTGGGAAGATATTTATCTTTTTATGAAATGATGTGATTTTTTGGCCTAATTTTGTCTTCTCTTTTTTACTTTGAAGATGGCGAGCTACTGATTCCAAGGGACATTTGTGTGGATTTATTTTGAACTATAGGCTATTTTCAATATTTTTATATAATATGAATCTTTATATTAAATGATACATTTTATAACCTATCAGTTGAAGAGGGTGATCTCTCGGTTCCGTAGGACATTTTTGTGGATTTTTCTGCGGTGGGGGCTATTTTTCAATATTTTTGAGAATTTATGGCTCTTTTATTAAATGCTATGATTTATTAGCCTAATTTTGTCTTCTTTTATTTTTCAGTTGAAGATAGCGATCTCCCATTTCTAACTGACATTTTGCTTATTATTCTGACCTCTGTATTTAATTTCTAAATTTTCTTGAAGATATGGATCTTTTTATTAAATGATATGATTTTCGGCCTAATTTTGTCTTCTCTTATTTTTCAGTTGAAGATGGCGATCTACCTGTTCTGACAAATAATTTTGCGGATTTTTCAAGCTCGGTGCTATTTTCTACATTTTTATAAATGATATGACTTTTATTGACTTCGTTTGTCTTTTCTTATTTTTTTTATTGAAGATGGTAATCTCCCGGTTCTAATGGACATTTTTGCGGATTTTTTTAATTTGAGGCTGTTTTTCTACGTTTTCTGGAAGATATGGATCCTTTTATGAAATGATATGCTTTTTAGCCTAATTTTATCTTCTCTATTTTCATATGAAGATGACGATCTCCCAGTTCCAACGAACATTTTTGCCAATTTTTCTGAGATTTAGGATATTTTCTACATTTTCTGTAAGATATGAATCTTTATATTAAATGATATGATTTTTATAGCCTAATTTTATCTTCTCTTATTTTTCAGTTGAAAATGGCTATCTTTCGGTTCCAATGAACATTTTTGCAGATTGTTTTAAGCACGGTGCTATTTTCTACATTTTATGGAAGATATAGAACTTTTTATTAAATGATATTAATTTTATAACCTACATTTGTCTTCTCTTATTTTTTTTCAATTGAGATGGCCATCTCTCGGTTCCAACGGAAATTTTTGTGGATTTTTCTGAGCTCCAGTCTATTTTCTACATATTATGGAAGATATGGATCTTTATATTGAATGAAATGATTTTTATGGTCTTATTTTGTCTTCTCTTATTTTTAAGTTGAAGATAGCGATCTTTCGGTTTCACCGAACATTTTTGAGTATTATTCTGACCTCGTGACTATTTTCTAAATTTTCTGGAATATATGTATCTTTTTATTAAATGATATGATTTTTGGCCTAGTTGAAGATGACCGACGGACATTTTTGCGGATTTTTCTTAGCTCTGGCTATTTTTTATATTTTATTGATGATATCTTTTTATTAAATGAGCTGATTTTTGTAGCCTAATTTTATCTTCTCTTATTTTTTAGTTGAACATGGTGATCTCCCGGTTCCAATGGACATCATTTCGGATTTTTCTGAGCTCGAAACTATATTTCTACTTTTTCGGGAAGTTGTAGATCTTTTCATTAAATGATATGATTTTTGGCCTAATTTTATCTTCTATTTTTTATTTGAAGATGGCGAAGTCCTGGTTCCAACAGACATTTTTCCAGATTTTTCTGAGCTCGCGAATATTTTCTACAGTTTATTGAAGATGTGGTTCATTTTAATAAATGATATGATTTTTATAGACTACATTTGTCTTCTCTTATTTTTCAGTTAAGGATGGTGATTTTCCGTTTCCAACGGAATGTTTGTGGATTTTTCTGATCACATGGCTATTTTATAAATTTTATGGAAGATAAGTATCTTTTTATTAAATGCTAAGATTTTTATAGCCTAAGTTTGTCTTCTCTTATTTTTCAGTTGAGTATGGCGACATTTTTTGCAGATTTTTTTGGTCTATATGCTATATATTCTATATTTTCTGTAATATCTTTATATTAAATTTCTATAGAATAAGAGTGTCTTCTCTTATTTTTCAGTTGACGATCACGATCTCCCGGGTACAATCGACATTTTTGTTGATTTTTCTAAGCGCGATGTTATTTTCTTCATTTTCTTGAATATACGGATATTTTTATCAAATGATATGATTTTTTAGTCTAATTTTGTCTTCTCTTATTTTTAGTTGAATAGGGCGATCGTTCGATTCCAACAGACATTTCTGATGATTTTTCTGAGTTCAGTGCTATTTTTCTTCATTTTCTTGAAGATATGGATATTTTATTAAATGATATGATTTTTTGGCCTAATTTTGTCTTCTCTTATTTTTTCACTGAAGATGGCGATCTGCCGATTTCAACAGACGTTTTTGTGGGATTTTTCTGAGCTTCGTGCTATTTTCTATATTTTCTATAAGATATGAATATTTATATTAATCTAATGATTTTTATAGCCAAATGTTGTCTTTTTTATTTTTCAGTTGAAAATGGCGATCTCCCAGTTCCAACAAATATTTTTAGGAGTTTCTCTGAGCTCTGCGCTATTTTCTACATTTTATTGGAGACATTGAAATTTTTTATTAAATGATATGATTTTTATAGCCTAAGTTTGTCTTCTATTATTTTTCAGTTGATGATGACGATCTCCCAGATCCAACAGACATTTTATGGATCTTTTTATTAAATGATATGATTTTTCTAGACTAAGTGTGTGTTCTATTTTTTCTGTCGAAAATGGCGATCTCCCGGTTCCAATGGACATTTTTGCGGATTTTTCTGACCACGAGACTATTTTCAACATTTTGTGAAAGACATGGATCTTTTTATTAAATGATTGGCATAATTTTGTCTTCTTTTATTTTGCAGTTGAAGTGGCAATCTCAAGGTTCCAATGGATATTTTTGCAGAGATCGAAACTACTCTATATTTTAGGTAAGAAATTGATCTTTTCATTAAATGATATGATTTTTATAGCATAACTTTGTCTTCTCTTATTTTTCAGTTGAAGATCGCAATCTCCCGGTTCCAACAGACATTTTTACGGATTTTTCTTAGCCTGTAACTATTTTTCTATATTTTCTGGAAGATATAGATCTTTTGATTAAATGAAATGATTTTTGGCCTAATTTTGTCTTATCTTATTTTTTAGTTAAAGATTGCGATCTCTTGGTTCCAAAGAACATTTTTGATGATTTTCCTGGACTCCTGGCCATTTTCAAAATTTTCTGTAAGATATGAATCTTTATATTAAATGATAAGTTGAAGATGGCGATCTCCCGGTTCCAACGGACATATTTTTGAATTTTTCTAAGCTCGTGGTTATTTTCTGCATTTTCAGAAAGATATATCTTTTTATAAATGATATGATTTTTTGGCCTAATTTTGTCTTCTCTTATTTTCAATTGCAGATGGCGATCTCCCAGTTCCAAAGGATATTTTGGCGTATTTTCCTGAGTAACGGGCTATTTTCGTCATTTTTTTGGAAAATATGGATATTTATTTTAAATGATATGATTTTAAGGCCAAATTTTGTATTCTCTTATTTTTTTTCAGTTGAAAATGGCGATCTCCCTATTCTAATGGACATTTTCGCAGATTTTTCTGTGTTCTGAGGTATTTTCCAAATTTTATTGAAGTTATGGATCTTTATATTAAATGAAATGGTTTTTATAGGCTAATTTTGTCTTCTCTTATTTTTTTAAGTTGAATATGTCGTTCTCCCGATTCCAACCAAAATTTTGCAGATTTTTCTGAGCATGATGCTATTTTCTAGATATTATTGAATATATGGATAATTTTATTAAATGATATGATTTTTATGGCCAAATTTTGTCTTCTCTTATTTTTCAGTTGAAAATAGCCATCTCCCGGTTTCAATAGACATTTTTGCGAATTTTTCTTACCTCGATGCTCATTTATACATTTTTGTAAGATATGTAACTTTTTATTAAATGATATGATTTTTTGGCCTAATTTTATCTTCTTTATTTTTAAGTTGAAGATGTCGATCTCTTGATTCCAACGGACATTTTTGCGTATTTTTCAGTTAAAGATATGAATCTTTATATTAAATGATATGATTTTTATAGCCTAAATTGTCTTCTCTTATTTTTCAGTTGAAAATAGGGATCTCTCGGTTCCAACGGACATTTTTGCAGATTTTTCGCATCTCAGGCTATTTTCTATAGTTTATAGAAGATTGGGATCTTTTAGTTAAATGATATGATTTTTATAGACTAAGTTTGTCTTCTCATTTTTTCAGTTGAAAATGAAATCTTCCGGGTTGGACAGACAAATTAGCGGATTTTTTCAGACCTCGAGACTATTTTCTATATTTTCTGGAAGTATAGATATTTTTATTGAATGATATGACTTTTGGACTAATTTTGTCTTCTCTTACTTAACAGATGAAGATAGTGATCTCCTGGTTCCAATCGACATTTTTGCGGATTTTTCTTAGCCCAGGGATATTTTCTATATTTTCTGTAAAATATGAATCTTTAGATAAAATGATATGATTTTTATAGCCAAATTTTGTCTTCTCTTATTTTTCAGTTGAAGATGAAGATCTCCCGACGGACATTTTTGCAGATTTTTCTGAGCTCAAAGCTATTTTTTACATTTTATTGAAGATATGGATTTTTTATTAAATGATATGATTTTTGTAGCCTAAATTTTGTCTTCTCTTATTTTTCAGTTGAACTTGGCGATCTTCAAGTTCCAACGGACATCTTTTCGGATTATTCTAAGCTCGAAACTATTTTTCTACATTTTCGAGAAGTTGTGGATATTTTTATTAAATGATGTGATATTTTGATCTAATTTTGTCTTCTCTTATTATTTATTTGAAGATGGCAAACTCCCTGTTCCAACAGACATTTTTAGATTTATCAGATCTCGGGAATATTTTCTATAGTTTATTGAAGATGAGGTTCATCTTATTAAATAATATGATTTTTATAGCCTAAGTTTATCTTCTCTTATTTTTTTAGTCGAAGATGGTGATATCCTGTTTCCAACAAAAATTGTTGTGGATTTTTCTGATCTCGGGGCTATTTTCTAAATTTTATGACAGATATGTATCTTTTTATTAAATGATATGATTTTTATAGCATACGTTTGTCTTCTCTTATTTTTAGTTAAAGATGGCGATCTCCATGTTCCAACGTACATTTTTGCAGATTTTTCTGAGCCCGGGCTATTTTTCCCATTTTCAGGAAGATATGTATCTTTTTATTAAATGATATGTTTTTTTTGACTAATTTTGTTTCCACTTATTTTTTCGTTAAAGATGGCGATCTCCATGTTCTAATGGACATTTTTGCAGATTTTTCTGATCCGGGCAATTTTCTACATTTTGTATAAGACATCGATCTTTATATTAAATGATATGATTTTTATAGTCTATTTTTGTCTTCTCTTATTTTTAGTTGAAGATGGCGATCTCTCGGTTTCAACGGAAATTTTTGCATATTTTTCTGAGCTCGGGGCTATTTTCTATATTTTCTAAAAGATAATGATCTTTATATTAATTGATATCATTTTTGTTGCCTAATTTTGTCTTCTCTTATTTTTCAATTGATGATGACGATCTTTTTATTAAATGATATGATTTTTTGGCCTTATGTTGTCTTCTCTTATATTTCGGTTGAAGATGGCCATCTCCTAGTCCAACAGACATTTTTGCAGATTTTTCTGAACTTCAGACTATTTTTCACATATTCTGGAAGATATGGATCGTTTTATTAAATGATATCAGAGAAGACAAAATTAGACAAAAAATGTCCGTTGAACCCAGGAAATCGCCATCTTCAACTGAAATATAAGAGAAGACAAAATTCGGAACCTAAAAGTCACCATCTTCATCTATAAAAATGTCCGTCATAACCGGATATCGCCATCTTCAACTGATAATATTTTTATATACCATTTTCTGAGCTTGGTGCTATTTCTATATTTTATAAAAGATATATATCTTTTTATTAATTGATAAGATTTTTATAGCCTAAGTTTGTCTTCTCTTATTTTTCCAGTTGAAGATGGCGATCTTTTTATTAAATGATATGATTTTAAGCATAATTTTTTCTTCTCTTATATTCGAGTTGAAGATGGCGATCTCCAGTTCTAACGGACATTTTTCGGATTTTTCTTAGATTTGGGCTTTTTTCTGCATTTTCTGGAAGATATAAATCTGTTTATTAAATGATACTAGTCATAATCCGTGCCCACAGGCACGGTTCATTTAAGATTTTTTCCTGCGAAATATTTATTCCCCAAAAATTATTTACACAACCAAACTTGTGCGGAACAACAAATTCGGCGAGGGCGCCTTTGAGTTGGAACAACAAATTAGCATCAAAAAATTTCGCGGGCGCCTTCGGCGCGGGCGCCTTCGGCGCGGGCGCCTTCGGCTTCGGCACGAGAAATTATTCTCATCTTATTGCCACATGCATCAAAGAGACGGTGAGCCCCGTGTTGAGAGAGAGATCATTCGATCTGCAGCAGCATTCAATCTGTAGCATTAAGTGCAAGTTAAAGTTTTTTTCCCCGTGAAATCTTTGTTACCCAAAAAATTATTTCAACAACCAAAATTGCGCAGAACAACCAATTAGCGTAAAAATATTTAGCGGCACAGGCGCCTTCAGTGCGGAACAACAAATTCGACGCCGGCACCTTCGACATGAAACAACAAATTAGCGTAAAAAATTGGCACGGAACAACAAATTCGGCGTAGAACATCAAATTCGACGCAGGCGCCTTTGGCTTGGAACACCAAATTAGTTTAAAAAAACTGCGTGGGTGCTTTCGGTGCGGGAAATTATTCTCATCTTGTTGCCACAAGCGTCGAACAGACGGTGGATCCCAAGGCTGGGGGAGAAATCATTCGATCTGCTGCAGTATTCGATCTGCAGCATTAAGTGCAAGTTAAAGTTTTTTTCAAATGCATTAATTGCGTGCACGCTGCTATTCCCCTGAAACATTCATTCTCCAAAAAGTTTCATTTCCCTAAAAATGTTTTTCCCTCCAAAACTTTCCACAAAATCCCATCTCAACCATTCAGTCCTCAAGATTTAATCCAAGCCGTCTTTCTATCAACATGTTTGTCCTAGTTAGCTTGTCCTAGTCAGCCCTAGAATTCAAAAGCAGTTGTGTTTTAATATATAGATGATTTTGGCCTAATTTTTCTTCTCTTTTTTTCAGTTGAATATTGCGATCCTGCGGTTCCAATGGACATTTGTTTGGATTTTTCTTAGCTCGATGCTATGTTCTACATTTTATGGTAGATACGAATCTTTTTATTAAGTGATATGATTTTTGGACTAATTTTGTCTTCTTTTAATTTTCAGTAGACGGTGGCGATCTCTCGGTTCCAATGCACATTTTTTCGGATTTTTCTAAGCTCCGAGCTATTTTCTACATTTTCTATATGATCTAAATCTTTATATTAAATGATATGATTTTTATAACCTAATTTTGTCTTCTCTTATTATTCAGTTGAAGATGGCGATCCACAGGTTCCAACAGACATTTTAGCTGATTTTTCTGAGCTTGTGGCTATTTTTCTTCATTTTCAAGAAGTTATGGATCTTTGTATTAAATGATATGATTTCTTGAACTAATTTTTTCTTCTCTTATTTTTTCAGTTGAAGATGGCGATCTCCAGGTTCCAACGAATATTTTTGCGGAGTTTTCTGAGCTCGGTGCTATTTTCTACATTTTTTAAAAGTTATGTATATTTATATTAAATGATATGATTTTTATAGCATATGTTTGTCTTCCCTTATTTTTCAGCTGAATATGGCGATCTCCTGGTTTCCTAAGAAAGCAAGTCTACCTTCGTTCTAGAGCTAAAGTGACGAAAGATTGTTGAATAAGTCATCGAAGACGGCTTTTAAAGAATAATGGTTATAGAGTCATTTTTAAGTCATTCCCAGGTAAGAAAGTCTGACAGCCAAAGGGAAAGGACTTGATAAAGAAAGTCCCATCTAGTGCTAAATCTCTCGTAAGCAGGGTTTTAGATTCAACCAGCACCATGGGATAGAGAATTTCATAAAAATATTCCGGTGCGGGTAAGCTATTCTCTCGTTCTAGCATAAGTTAGTACCTCGCTGCCAAGTAAGGAAGTTCAAAGCAAGGTTAAATGAGAAGTAATTCCCTAGGGATATAATTTCATATAGTAAGACAACCTGCTAATCCCTAAATCTAGAGCTGGAAAAAAGGTAGGGTTGGCAAAGTGAACTTCCTTATGGATTAGCTTGTTAAAGAGTGGATTAGAGGTTTTAGCGTGGAAATACTTATAATAGAATGAGCACGAGGGTTACTTACTAACCTGGGATTGGTGGGTTTGTCAGCATGGACTGAGTACGCTTATTCATTGGCGTATTCTATCACCTTCTGCTAGCTCTTTATCATCTTTCCGGACTCGCACCTGGATTAGCTTAATAGAACCGGTTGGAGAGTTAAGGGGAGGGAATTACTTACTCTAGAAAGAGTGGACTTCCTTACTCTATAAATATCTATCAAAGGGAGATGAAAAAGTAATAGCACCTCGAGCACTGGGTTAGCTGGTTTGCTTACTCCAACAAGGTTGGCCGACTCTGGGGATTATTCCTACTCTTACTTCGACGGACATTTTTGTGTATTTTTTGAGCTCGGTGCTGTTTTCTACATTTTATGGAAGATATTGAACTTTTTATTAAATAATATGATTTTATAGCCTTCGTTTGTCTTCACTTATTTTTTCAGTTAAAGATGTCGATCTTTCGGTTCGAACAGACATTTTTGCAGATTTTAGCTTGAGACTATTTTTCTAAATTTTCTGGAAGATAAGTATCGTTGTATGCAATGATTTGATTTTTTGGCCTAATTTTGTCTTCTCTTTTTTTACTTTGAAGATGGTGATCTCTCGGTTCCAATGGACATTTGTGCGGATTTATTTTGAGCTAGGGTTATTTTTTATATTTTTTGTATAATATGAATCTTTATATTAAATGATATGATTTTTATAACCTAATTTTGTCATCTCTTATTTTTCAGTTGAAGATGGCGATCTCCAGGTTTTCAGTGACATTTTTGCGAATTTTTTCTGAGCTCAGAGCTATTTTTCTACATTTTCGAGAAGTTATGGATCTTTTTATTAAATGATATGATTTTTGTCCTAATTTTGTCTTCTCTTATTTTTCAGATTAAGTTGGCGATCTCCCGGTTCCATCAAACATTTTTTCGGTTTTTCCTTAGCTCCTGACTATTTTCTAAATTTTCTGTAAGATATGTATCTTTAAATTAAAAGATATGATTTTTCTAGCCTATATTTGTATTCTCTTATTTTTCAGTTGAAGATGGTGATCTCCCGGTTCAAACAGACATTTTTGCGGATTTTACTTAGTTCAGAGCTATTTTTTGTATTTTCTAGAAGATATGCATCTTTTAGTTAAATGATATGATTTTTTTGCCTAATTTTTCCCTCTCTTATTTTTCAATTAAAGATAGAGATCTCTCTGTTCCAATGGATATTTTCGCAGATTTTTCTGAGCTCGGGGCTATTTTCTGCATTTTCTTGAAGATATGGATCATTTTATTAAATGATATCATTTTGGCCTAATTTTATCTTCTCTTATTCTTTACTTGAAGATGGCGATCACCCTGTTCCAATGGGTATTTTTGGGGATTTTTCTGTGTTCCGGGATATTTTCTATATTTTATTGAAGATATGAATCTTTTTATTAAATGATATGATTTTTAGCCTACTTTTGTCTTCTCTTATTTTTCAGTTGAAGATGGCGATCTGCGGTTTCAATGAACATTTTTGCGGATTTTCTAATGTTGGGACAATTTTTCTACATTTTCGTGAAGTTTAGATCTTTTTATTAAATGATAATGTTATGAATCAACTACTGGGGGGAGGAGCCCCCAGCTCTTTATTTATAGGCAATATGGGAGAATACAAATATGGGTTATATGGATATGGGCCTATCTCTAGGATAGCCCAGAATCTAAACCTACTCCGGTTAAATAACCGTTAACAACACTTTTCCTTATCCAGTCATAGGTGTGGACTCCGCTTGTGAATACTTCAGGATTCTGAGCATAGAAGAGTCTCACATGGGGTGGATACTTCAGGATCCTGAGTTGGTTTGATTTGCCTCGTTAAAACCTTTAGCTATGAAAAACCCTGTGGGAGAAACCATAGTTAAGGAAAAAGAGTACAAAAGCTCTTTAACTCCCCCTGATTTATACAAGTGACTTTGCTCATGAATACTTCTGGATTCAGAGCGTCACAGAGGGGTGGATACTTCAGGATCCAGAGTTGATGTGATTTGCCTCATTAAAACCTTTGGCTATGGAAAACCCAGTGGGAAAAACCATTGCTAAGGGAAAAGAGTACAAATTCCCTCAACTCCCCCTGATCTGTAAACGCTCTTAGGCTTTCATATCTATTAGGCTTATCTCATCACTCCTATTTACAACATTCCGAAAATATACACAGATTACAAAGTTATCACAATTAAGCAGCTGCTGAATCTAGAAACTCTGGAGAGGTGTGCTAAGTATCGTCGCCTCTGATGTGGTCTTCAGACTATGTGGTCAGCTCCACAATACCAGCCTATATCCCAATCGTCACTGGGATATGATGTACCGGCAGGCGCCCTCAAATACATCATTGGTGTGGTGAGGATCTCGGAATGATAGGATGATGTCGCCTTCATAAATTGCTTTGCAGATCTACAGTAGATGGACATCCCACTATGGGTACTCGTTCTGTGATTTCTCAGTATAGGGACCGGACCTGTAACCTGCATTTGCATGAACATTGGAGGATGATACTTCATATTTTAAGTCCAAATCTTTCGACTCTTGGAGGAAGCACCGAAGGCTTAACTCCGGTCTAATGTCCCTTTTTAGGTGCCAACTATCTCTAGCTAATGAGTTTACTGCAATAGCTACATCGGGACGCGTGCAGTTAGGCAGGAGTGCCTGATTGCACTTAGATAAGGGACTTTAGGACCAGTTATATCCTCCCCCTCTTCCAGCGATCGGAAGGGTTCTTTTTGTACATCCATTAAGTATACTACCGTAGGTGTACTTTGGATGACAATGGTCCTTTTAATTTCTCCAACGCACTTCTGGGCATTTGTAACAGGATTCTATGAGCCATGACTTTATATTTTCCTAGGTCTTTTTATTTCATGTTTAAAAGTCAGGCTTGAACAGATGTTTCGGTTTTCTCTTTAGGAGATCCGATGAGATTTTAGTTGTTTACAACTATGATCTCTAATCTTGTTCTTTGCTTAGATGCAAAGACAACCCTCAGTCGGAATCATTGATTAGTCAAATGGTTCTCTTGGTTGTACATTTATTTATTATACTTATTGTTTTTCTTCAATTGAATAGACGTCCCGAAGTCTATTCAGACATTTAAGAAAATGTGGAAATTATCTTTACCAAGATATCCACGAAGGTATGCCGTCACAACATCCAATAACAGCATATCCAAAATTTTCCTTCGACAAATCGTAAGGTAGTCGCTTTTGATAACTTAGGGAGACTGATGCATCATTTATGAGACATGCTCATTTTTATTTGTTCGATCACTAGTTTCAGCGAAATTTTCCTTGGGCTATAGGTTGTACCTTATAGCATACGATTTTGTATTTATTATTTTTTTCTTATGTGTGCAATACTTTATTTTATCCACAGGTTTGACACCTTTTGGTGTTTGGACTTTAGGTCTGAACATTTCACGTTTCATAAGTGAGTCTAGCTCATCTTTTATTGCCTCGTTTCACATTTGGCTAATCTCTACGTTTGCATACTAGCAACGGAGTATGGAACGATAATTTATAAACATCATCGCTTTTGCGATGTATATTGCAATATGATACGTGAATATATTGTCGACAATTTATGTTCTATTTGTCCAGCACCTCCCCAGTACATACAACATTTACTTTCGATTTCAGTTTTTCCCGGCAGTTCCTCTGCAGTGGATTCTGGGAAGGGTGAGGGTGTGGACAGGAGCTCATTGTCCTGTGGTAGTATTGTCTTAAGGTCTCCAAGAGTCTCTGTCCTTGGAGTCTAGTGGTCCGACTCTCTTCTGTTGAGGATCAGCCACTTCTGCTGCTGGTGGATTGCATCCATTCTCGGGGATGTCAATCCTAGCTGGAATTTTTGCAGCAGGGATGTGGGTTCTGACAATCTTCTGGTTGTAAGTAAATGAGTCCGGTAACTGGTGCACATTGTTCTATATGTAGAGGATCTTCGGGATCTCATCTTCACATTATTTTGTTACCGGATCATAGTGGGTCAAGCTTTTTGTATCCCACGTTATAATTTGCTTTGCGCCAGATTTCTCAGTGTTTGGGCCTATTTTGGGGAAACTCGTCTCATCGAAATCACAGTCTTCAAGATGTGCCTGAAATATGTCCCCCGTTTGGGGTTCTAGGTATCTTATAATTGAGGGCGAGTCAAACCCTACATGCATACCTAAGCGACGTTGAGGAACCATTTTTTTCCTCTGTGGTGGTGCGATGTGGATTTAAACTGTGCGACCGTAGATTCTCAGATGAGAAATGTTCGGTGGCATTCCATATGCAAGTTGCATTGGAGACTCTGACCTCCAGAGGGTCTTATTCTCATTTACGATGCAGCATGCAGAATTTGCATGTCCCCATGCATCCATAGGCAATCGGGATTTAATGGACGTTCAAATCATTAGAGTCTACTTTTAAGTGACTTTGCCAACCCATTTTGGGTATGAACATGCGGCACTTGTATGTTCATTTTCTATTCTCGTTGCTTGGCAGTACTCTTGAATTGACTGGGAGGTATATTTCCCAACATTAACCAGACTTATTTTCTATATTTTATTGTCTGGAAAATGTGCCCGCAACATTTTTATTTTTGTGCAAATAGCTTTGGAAAAGCTAAGTTTGCGGGTATGTAGTAGACACACATACGAATATTCTGAGGATGCATTTATCAGTACAATGAAGTACTTAAATAGCCCACTAGGGGGTGGATTTTATCCACATCTATCTCCTTATATTCTTTTTGAAGAAGCGTGGAGATTCTTTTTCAATTTTTCGTACAGATGGCCTTGTAATTAGTATTTCCCTTGTAGCAAGGGATGTGAGGGAATTCTCCATTCTGAAGAATCTTCTGGTTCTTTAAGTCATACCCATGGGATAAGATGCGGTACATCATCACTGATCCAGGGTGGCCAAGTCTATCATGCCAGCGTGAAAACTTGGCTGATGTCGGGCACTTCAGGTGCTCCGTTTAATTTCGCTTCCTTTCTCCGAATCTTTGTATGGTTGATGCCTGTAAGGCTCTCAAAACGTTCAAGTATGGATTTTACTCCTTTTTCTTGAGACGTTACATACAGTAATGTGTTTTTCATTTAAATTTGATGTTTCCAAATGGGGTCTGTTGAAACGGATGTCCTTGAAACATAGAAAGTTCCTTTTGTAATTAGGAGAGATTAGTGCATCCATTATTTTTGTTTCTGTGTCATTTGGGGGCAACAGTGTTGCATTGCCTGGATTTTCAATATGGCCCTTATGTTGGGCTTTTTATTAAAAGATCGTATGTGTTTATTGTCTACTAATCAGTCATGAGAGCAGTTCATCTATTAAAAGATGAATCGAATAGGCACATGCATTTTCAGATAAACATTTTCATTCAAAACAAATTACATAATTCAAATGCTCTCATAACATAAATTATTCTCAAAACAAATTGCTAAGATAAAAATAGGGGCTAATCAAGCATGTCATCATTTTCCAAGTCGTCAGCTGTAAACTTGACTGGAGCATCAGAGGTCATCAGGTTTGTTTCAGCTTTATTTTTCTTGTTCTCTTTATACAAATCCTGGAGATGATGCGGAGTTCGGCACACTCTGGTCCAGTGGCCTTTCATGCCACTGCTATGGTACTGGTCTTCCCATTCCCTCTTGGGTGGGGGTGCATCATCTCTATTTTTGTCATTTCTACGCCACGTGAACCAGCTTACTTTAATTTCTTTGTTGCTGGACTTGGCCCCTAGCCCTTTTGTTCTGTCCCCCTTTCTGTGGTCTTTCTTTTCTTTTATTGTCCATCTTCTTTCGAGAAGAAGAGGCATTATGAGCTTCTGGGAGGGGGCAGTGCCAGTGGGCGAATTTTGTGAGTGGCGAGGAGAAGCTCTCTGTTTTATTCAGCCATGAGTAAACATGACAGCAGCTCAGAATACTTGGTGAACTTGCGTTCACGGAATTGCTGCATTATTATCGCATCTTTTTCATGGAAGGACGTATACGTCTTTTCCAGCAAGCGGTCTTTTGAGACTTTTTCACCACACAACTTCAGGCGTGAGGTGATGCTAAAAAGTACTGAGTTGTACTCAGCAACGGACTTAAAGTCCTGCAGTCTCAGATTCTCCCACTCATATCATGCCTTTGGGAGTATAACATCTTTCTGATGTTTATACCTATCCTCAAGGGCAGTCCATAGCTCAAGTGGATCTTCGATCGTAAGGTATTCAGCCTTTAGGGTCTTGTCCATATGGCGGCGAATATAGATAATGGCTTGCACCTTTTCTATATCGCTTACATTTTCCTCATTAATTACAACAGAAATGAGGGACTTTGCCCGCGGATGAAACTTCATATCGAGCTTCCAGCTCAGATAGTTTCTTCTTGATGCATCCAGCACTTCGAAATCAACACTTCCAATTTTAGCCATTTATCTAGCAGAGCAAAAATATGCATGAATTAATAATTTAAACATAAACATTTTCATGCGGAGGTAATTTTAATATGAAGGGCTAATTGCGTGGATCGGCCAGTCCCACATAAATAATAGTCCAAAGTCCCATTACAGTCCATATTACACAAATGAAAGCTTTAAAAATAAATTACAACTTTGGAAACCTCTGTGGGTCCCATATAAGATCTTCAGCTTCAATTGTGGCCTCCGTCTCCATTGAAAATGGTCTTCGGTCTTGGACATTTACAAAATTTCCTCACTACAATTTCTCTCAAAAGTAAAAGAAAAGTGCAGGAAAATAAAATGTGGGACTTAAACAGCCGATCCAAAAATCACAATTAGCCATCCATGCAGAAAATTTGTGCTCATCAAACATTTTCATCAGACATTTTCATCTCAGGCATCACGGGTAGTTATATTCACATGAGGATAAAATATTTAATCACTTGATAATTATTGGACCATTGGGCAACGCCATACACCGTTAGGTTAGGTGACTAACGACAGAGCGGTCGAAGGATCTTCCTAATTATTAAGGTTTGAATATAATGCACAACCACGCATTTAATATCCACATAATTTGCCAAAGATGTAAAGCATGTAAAAAAGACATTACGATGCAAGGGTTGTATAGTAAGTGGGTGTAATCAATCAAATTGATTAAGAGCCCAAAATAGACATTTTCGTTGTAGAAGGAAAATGGGTTTTCCTTTTAAATCATCCCAAATAACCCCCAAAAGTCCCCAATGAACCCTTTTATGCTCGATAATTGCCCCATAATTTACCGTGATTTTTCACGAAATTATAAGCCCTCAAAACGCCCTTTTTAAATTGATTTTTGGCCCAAAAAGTTATTTTAAGGCTCATTTATAGCCTTTGCCCCCATTTTTCCTTTTTTTGTAAAAAAATATGGCCTGCGGGCCTGAAGCCCGCAGGCCGCCTGCGGGCTTCAGGCCCGCTGCCAATTTTTTTTTGAATTGTTGGCTTGCGGGCCTGAGGCCCGCAGCCAGCCTGCGGGCTTCATGCCCGCATAATTTTTCTTTTTTCTTTTTTTTGTTGAATTGGGCCGAAAAGCCCAATATGGCTTTGGGGGCAGCGGCTAACCCTAGCCGCCGCCGCCCCCGTACGGTGGCCGGAACCCAGGGGGGCCGCCCCCCTACAGGGGGGACGGCGGGGGCCTCCACCCACTGTAGGGGGGACAGCGGCAGGGGCCGCCGTCCCTCCTTTAGGGGGATCGACGGGGGCCGGGGGGCACCGTCGCCCCCCCTTCAAGGGGAACGGCGGCAGGGGCCGTCGCCCCCCCTTCAGGGAGGACGGCGGGGGCCCCCGCCCCCCCTGCAGTGGGCACGAAGGCAGGGGCCCCCGCCCCCCTTCAGGGGGACGGCGGGGTCAGGGGCCCCCGCCGCCCCCTGCAGGGGGGAATGGCGGGGGCCGCCGCCCCCTGCAGGGGAAGCGACGGTCGGGCCGCCGTCCCCCTCTGCAGGAGGGGGAGCGGCGGCCGCTGCCCCCCTTCTGGGGGGAGCGACATAGAGGGTGGGGGGAGGCCGGCGGCAAGGCCACCAGCGGGCAAAGCCTAGGGTTTACCCAAATTAAAACCCTAAAATTTTAATTTTTGGGATGAAAAATTCGTCGTTTTAAGGCGATCTATCAAATCCCCGTATCGATCTTGCGAGATCTAGGGGGAGAGCAATCATACGTATGATTAAAAACATCGTTTCGGTGATTTTTACCTCTATATCCGTCCTCCGGATATAGCGACGGTTGCACGAAGCCCTATGTAGATGACGACGCTCGATTGAGGAAGCCTTGCACCACGCTCGTGGATCTCCCGTCTCCTCTCGCCTTTGCCTTTGCAACGAATGAAAAAAAATTTGTGGAAAGAAAAATTTTAGAGGCTTGTGCTGATAATGTGTTATGAATCAACTACTGGGGGGAGGGAGCCCCCAGCTCTTTATTTATAGGCAATAGGGGAGAATACAAATATGGGTTACATGGATATGGGCCTATCTCTAGAATTGCCCAGAATCTAAACCAACTCCGGTTAAATAACTGTTCACAACAGATAAGATTTTTTGGCATAAATTTGTCTTCTCCTATTTTTTAGGTTGAAGATGGCCATCTCCTGGTTCCTATGGATATTTTTGCAGATTATCCTGACCTCGGGGCTATTTTTGAAATTTTCTTGAAAATATGGCTATTTTATTAAATGATATGATTTTTGGCCTAATTTTTGGGCTCACCACGCTTGCTCCTGCGTGTGATGTCACTTAATTCTTCTCAAGGCGTAATATCAAAAATTACTATTTAAACCCAATTAATTCTTTTGAGTTTTACAAATGTGGAAGGAAGCCTCATGCTATCGTGTACCAGACAAAATTTGGATTCAATAAACACATAAACTGCAACATACGCTTAAACATACATACGCATATGCACATCCTTAATACCTCAGACATTTACATGTTTTAAGGATAAAGTATGGACATCTTTTTATTAATTGATATGATTTTTATAGCCTAAATTTGTCTTCTCTTATTTTTCCAGTTGAAGATAGCGATCTTTTTATTAAATGAAATGATTTTTTACCTAATTTTGTTTTCTCTTATATTCCAGTTGAAGATGTCGATCTCCCAATTCCAACAAAAATTGTTGTGAATTTTTCTGAGCTCCGGGCTATTTTCCACTTTTTGGAAAATAAGTATCATTTTATTAAATGATATGATATTCTGGCCTAATTTTGTCTTCTCTTATATTTCGGTTGAAGATGGCGATCTCACGGTTCCAACGGACATTTTTGCGGTTTTTTCTGAGCTCTCGGCTATTTTCCACTTTTTGGAAGATATGTATCATAAATGATATGATATTTTGGCCTAATTTTGTCTTCTCTTATGTTTCGGTTGAAGATGGCGAACTCTCGTTTCCAATTGGACATTTTTGCGGATTTTTCTGAGCTCGGGGCTATTTTGTACACTTTCTTAAAGATAAGAATCTTTATATTAAATGATTTGATTTTTATATCCTAATTTTCTCTTCTCTTAGTTTTCAGTTGAAGGTGGCGATCTCCCAGTTCCAACATACATTTTTGTGGATTTTTCTGAGCTCCAGGCTATTTTCTACATTTCATTAAAGATATGGATCTCTTTATTAAATGGAAAGATTTTTGTAGCCTAATTTTGTCCTCTCATGTTTTTCATGTTAATTTGGCGATCTCCCGGTTCCAACGGACATGTTTGCAGATTTTTCCTTAGCGTTGGGCTTTTTTCTACATTTTCTTGAAGATGTGAATCTTTTTATTAAATGATATGATTTTTGGCCTAATTTTTCTTTTCTCTTTTTTCAGTTGAATATTGAGAACTCCCGATTCCAACGGACATTTGAGCGATTTTTCCGAGCTCGGTGCTATTTTCTACATTTTATGGCAGATTTGTATCTTTTTATTAAGAGATATGATTTTTGGCCTAATTTAGTCTACTTTTATTTTTCTGTTGAAGATGGCGATCTCCCGATTCCAACAAACATTTTTTCGGATTTTACAGAGCTCCGAGCTATTGTCTACATTTTTTGTTGATATGAATTTTTATATTAAATGATATAATTTTTATATCCAAATTTTGTCTTCTCTTTTTATTCAGTTGAAGATGGCGATCTCCCAGTTCCAACGGACATTTTTGTTGATTTTTCTGAGCTCGGGGCTATTTTTCTACATTTTTGGGAAGTTATGGATATTTTTATTAAATGATATGATTTTTGACCTAATTTTTCCTTTTCTTATTTTTTTCATTTGAAGATGTCAATCTTTTGGTTCCTACAGACATTTTTGCTGAATTTTCTGAGCACCGAGCTATTTTCCACTTTTTGGAAAATATGTTTCATTCTATTAATGATATGATATTTTGGCCTAATTTTGTCTTCTCTTATTTTTCAGTTGAAGATGATGATCTCCCAGTTCTAACAGACATTTTTGCGGATTTTTTTGAGCTCGAGGCTATTTTGTACACTTTCTGGAAGATAAGAATCTTTATATTAAATGATATGATTTTTATATCCTAATTTTTTCTTCTCTTATTTTTCAGTTGAAGATGGTGATCTCTCATTTCCAACGGACATTATTGCGGATTTTTTTGAGTTCCGGGATATTTTCTACATTTTATTGAAGATATGGATCTCTTTATTAAATGACAAGATCTCCCTGTTCCAACGGACATTTTTGTAGATTTTTATTAGCTTTCAGCTTTTTTCTACATTTTCTTGGAGATATGAGTCTTTTTATTAAATGATATGATTTTTTGGCTTAATTTGGCTTCTTTTTTTTCGTTGAATATTGCAAACTCCCGGTTCTAACGGACATTTGTGCCGATTTTTCTGAGCTCGGTTCTATTTTCTACATTTATGGCAGATATGTATCTTTTATTAAATGATATGATTTTTGGCCTAATTTTGTCTTCTTTTATTTTTCAGTTGAAGATGGCGATCTCCCGGTTCCAACGGACAGTTTATCGGATTTTTTTGAGCTCTGATATATTTTCTACATTTTCTATATGATTTAATCTTTATATTAAACGATATGATTTTTATTACCTAATTTTGTCTTTTCTTATTATTTAGTGGAAGATGGCGATCTCTCGGTTCCAACGGACATTTTTGTCGATTTTTCTGAGCTCGGTGCTATTTTCTACATTTTCGGGAAGTTATGGATCTTTTTATTAAATGATATGATTTTTGACCTAATTTTTTCTTTTCTTATGTTTTCTGATGAATATAGCGATCTCCCGGTTTCAACGAACATTTTTGCGGATTTTTCTGAGTTCCGGCCTATTTTCTACATTTTCGAAAAGTTATGGATCTTTTATTAAATGATATAATTTTTATAGCTTAATGTTGTCTTCTCTTTTTTTCAGTTGAAGATGGCGATCTCCCGATTCCAACGGATATTTTTGCGGCTTTTTATAAGCTTGGTGCTATTTTCTACATTTTTTAAATGGTATGATATATAGCCTACGTTCTTCTTCTCTTATTTTTTTCAGTTGAAGATGGCGATCTCCCGGCTCCAATGAAAAATTTTGCAGATTTTTCTTAGTTTGAGTCTGTTGTTCTACATTTCTGAAAAATATGGATCTTTTTATGAAATGATATGATTTTGACCGAATTTTGTCTTCTCTATTTTTCAGAAGAAGATGACGATATCACGGTTCCAACGAACATTTATGCAGATTTTTTAAAGCTCCGAGATATTTTCTACATTTTCTGTAAGATATGAATTTTTATATTAAATGATATGATTTTTATAGCCTTATTTTGTCTACTTTATTTTTCAGTTGTAGATAGCGATCTCCCGGTTCCAACGGAAATTTTAACATATTTTTTGAAGTTTGGTGCTATTTTCTACATTTTTGGAAGATATGAAATTTTTATTAAATGATATGATTTTTATATCATATGTTTTTCTTCTCTTATTTTTTTCAGTTGATTATTGTGATTTACTGGTTCGAGCGGACATTTTTACTGATTTTGTTAGCTTATGGTTATTTTTCTACATTTTATGGAAGATAAGGATCATTTTATTAAATGATATGATTTTTGGTCCTAACGTTGTCTTTTCTTATTTTTTTTTAGTTGAAGATGGTGTTCTCACTGTTCCAACGACGATATTTTCAGATTTTTTTGACCTAGAGGCTATTTTCTACATTTTATGTAAGATATGGATCTTTTATTAAATGATATGATTTTAGGCCTAATTTTGTATTCTCTTATTTTTCAGATGAAGATGGCGATCTTTTGGTTCCAATGGACATTTACACAGATTTTTCTGAGCTACAGGCTATTTTCTAAATTTTCTGTAAGCTATGAATATTTAGATTAAATGATATGATTTTATGGCCTAATTTTGTCTTCTCTAATTTTTCAATTAAAGATGTCGATCTCCCGCTTCCAACGGGCATTTTTGCAGATTTTTTAAACACTAAACTACGTTCTAAAGTTCATTGAAGATATGGATCGTTTTATTAAATGATATGATTTTTATAGACGAAGTTTGTCTTCCCTTATTTTTTCACTTGAATATAACGATCTCCCGGTTCCAACAGAAATTTTTGCAGAATTTTCTGAGCTCCATGATATTTTCTACATTTTCTTTAAGCTATGGATCTTTGTATCTAATGATATGATTTTTATGGCCTAATTTAGTCTTTCCTTATTTTTTAGATGAAGATGGCGATCTCCCGGTTCCAACGAACATTTATGCGGATTTTTCTGAGCTTTAGGCTATTTCTACATTTTCTGTAAGATATGGAACAATATATTAAATGATATGATATTTATGACATAATTTTGTCTTCTCTTATTTTTTCAGTTGAAGATGGCGATCTCTCGTTTACAATGGAAATTTTTGCGTATTTTTCTAAGCTCGGGCAATTTTCTATATTTTCTAGAATATAAGGATCTTTATATTTTTTGATATGAATTTTGTTGCCTAATTTTGTCTTCTCTTATTTTCCAGTTGATGATCTTAATCTTTTTATTAGATGATATGATTTTTGGCCTTATTTTCTCTTCTCTTATATTTCGGTTGAAGATGGCGATCTCCCGGTTCCAACGAACATTTTTGCGGATTTTTCTGAGCTCTCAGCTATTTTTCATATTTTCTGGAAGATATGGATCGCTTGTTAAATGATATCAGAGAAGACAAAATTTGGCCAAAAACTGTCCGTTGAACCGGGACATCGCCATCTTCAATTGAAATATAAGAGAAGACAAAATTCGGAACCGGAAAATCGCCATCTTCATCTATAAAAATGTCAGTTGTAACCTGGATATCGCCATCTTCAACTGATAAGATTTTTATATATCATTTTCTAAGCTTGGAACTATTTTTCACATTTTATGAAAGATATGGATTTTTTTATTAATTGATATGATTTTAATAGCCTAAATTTGTCTTCTCTTATTTTCCAGTTGAAGATGGCGATCTTTTTATTAAATTATATGATTTTTGGTCTAATTTTGTCGTCTCTTATATTCCAATTGAAGATGGCTATCTCCCGGTTCCTATGGACATTTTTGCGGATTTTTCCGAGCTCCGGGCTATCTTCCACTTTTTTGGAAGATATGTATCATTTTATTAAATGATATGATATTTTGGCCTAATTTTGTCTTCTCTTATTTTTTAGTTGAAGATGGCAATCTCTCGGTTCCAATGGACATTTTTTGTGGATTTTGTCTGAGCTAGGGGCGGGCTATTTTGTACACTTTCTGGAAGATAATAATTTTTATATTAAATAATATGATTTTTATATCCAATATTTTCTTCTCTTATTTTTAAGTTGAAGATGGTGATCTTTCAGTTCCAACGGACATTTTTGGAGATTTTTGTGAGCTCCACGCTTTTTTACATCATATGCACTTTTATCTTTGAAAAAAGTGATTAATTTATTGATTCCATTCAAATGCAAAATACAAATCTCTCAGATCAAGTCTCAACAATGCAGTTTCATTTGAATTATATATCTGATACCATTGGGGATCCCCATTTTTGTTGTGTAATGACATACACTTCATGACCGGTCTGTAGCCCCGATATAAGAGAGGTGCATTAGGCAGTTGACGACCATATTAATGCTGTTGGATCTTTTTTAGTAGAGTCTTCAGATTGCACTCTGGTGCGACTCTGCAATGCATTGCATTATCATCATACACGTGTAAAAATGGCAGTGGCTAGGATTTATACAGAAGTGATACAGTGCTTTCCACCAAACATGGCATAAGAATGAGCAAGGATAGGCTAGGAATGACCAATATCTAGTCCTTGATGTGGTGGCATAGGTTATGGGGTTATAGGTGTGAGTATGGTAAGAATCTAGGTCATGCACTATAAAAAATAAATTAAGATAAAAAGGTTGGTCTTGGGAGAGAGTATAATCAGAAGAACGATTAGTGCTTCATGTTTTGAGTAACTAAATGGATATGTGGAAGATCTAGGAGGGTTGAAGAAACATACTGGATATAGCAATTGGTAGCTGAGAAAAGAAACATATACAAATGGGGTCGGTTAGTTTCAAATGAACTGCTGAAAGTAACTGTTGCAGATGCTAAAAGGATAAGATAAAAAGTAAAAAATACCCAAGAAAAACTAATTTCATTTTTCTAAAAATATAAAATTCTAATTTTGTATTTCTAAAATGAATGTTATGGATGGAAAAAGAATAAGATACAATAAATACTAAGGAAAAAATCTTATATTTGGGAAAAGGTGCTCGGTTAATACTTAAAGAATGTAATGTTTGGATCATATAGATCAATCGATTCAAGGAGATATCTAAAGGAATACATGTGACCTAGACATTCATTTGGGGTAAGACCCTAATGGATATAATTGGGTGCATGGAGGTTATATATGGAGTAAAGAATGATATGCGATATATGATTTGATTTTTCTCAATATCATATGACATTATATAATAACAAATATATGTTGGACAAACTTTCAATTTAGGCTAATTTTTTAATAACTGATCAATTTGAAACTCAATAATAAAAATCGATCAAGTTTGTACCATATAGGCTTTCATGCTTGATTCTACATCGAGCAAGAGTTCATGTGACGAACGAGGTTGTGAACCCCGATCAATTGAATGGTCATTTATTTGACCATAGTTGCCAACTCTGATTTTCTATCTCTCATGCTCTGCCTTGATAAAAAAACGATCATTTACTTAATTAAAATGATCGTGGTTGCTAATCTCAGGCAGTTAAATGAATTTTTTTAAGAGTTGGTCTGGGTCATATAAATGCATGTTTATTTCATCGAGGTTGCCAACCCTTGTCATTAAGACTTGAATCGTTATCCTCTTGCTTAAGGAATGAGGTTTCATCCGAAACCATTGGGTTCGGTTATTTCATTTAGATTTCGAAAATGGACGAGACGAAATAGTTGCTAAAACTCGATTTCATTTGGTTTCGGGCAAAACCACTTTGTTTCGGCTTGTTTTGATCGAAATTAAGTGCCTTCAGTTTCGACCGGTTTCACTTGGTTTCGATCAGTTTCGGTCGAAACCAAATGACCAAATTATTATTTCTTTCAATAAAATATGAGTTTGTATTTAAATACATGAACTGATTTGAACTATACAAATAAAAATATTTATTAAAATTTTAAATATTATAAAAACTCTAAAATTTTATTGAAAATTTAAAACGGTGAAACCAAACTAACAAACGGGCGAAACTGTGCGAAACCTAAAATTTTTCCAACGGTGAAACCAAACCGAAACCGAGTTCTCAAACCTTAGTCTTGCTCATTGATGATGTATTTGATTCTAACTCGAAGCTACAAAGATCAAGTATATGTAAAGTTAGTAATATAATGCTTGAACGCGTCTCAAGTATGTGATGCTTGAGCGCTACTCCCAAGTGTAGGAGGACGTTAAGTAATAAATTTATATCCGGTGAGACCGGGTCGAATCACGGGGACCTGTCGTTTTGCAATCGCAAGTTCAATTAATAAAAGAGAGGTATATTTGAAGCTACAACCAACTAAGCTAACGGTGGAAATGTATGTGAAAATGTGTGTGAAACCATCTACCAAATCACCAACCTAGGGTGGAAGTATCGGGGAGAAAAATAGGTAAGGAAGCTTGTGTGGTGTGTGGAGATGTGGTTATTAAGCATATGGGTTCAATTCGAGGATAACTCAATTTTCTTTCCGACTAAGGAATGAGCAATCGGTGGATGTGGCATTTTATTGAACCCATGGTGTGCAATGAAAGTATGATATGGAAAATCGAGATAATAAACAACCAAGCATATATGAATGGTACCACTAGGCAAACTCCACTCTAGGGATACCCACTAGGGTCCCTAATTCAAAGTATATCCCAAAAAATCCTACCACATAAACTTTAGAATATGCTAGAATTGAAATTCCATAGCCCAAGCAAGCAACATCACCACACAACCACACACAATGAGATCTAGCTACTCATAGCAGTAAAAGAGACATTTTCATCTCTAAAAACCATCATCCAATATTACTACAATAACCAAAATCAAATAAACAAAATAAAGGAAAGAGATCACCAAAGATTTCTCTTAAGAAAATACAACTTTCCCTCCAATGATTGTGCTCCTCCAAGCTTTCTTGCTCCTCTCCAATGGCCTCTAACCCTAAGAATGAAGAAGAAGGAGAGTGGAATGAGGGGAATAGATGGGGAGAAGCCCTAGAAATAAGATCAAAAATTCGGGTCTAGAAACATCACTAACGGGTCGGATCTGCGCCCAAAACCCGCAACTAAAGCACAAATCAGCAGAAATTTTCAGCACCCTCACCCTATCTTGCGAAAATTCTAGAAAGTTCCAGGTGGCAATGGAACCGTAACAAATTGTACTACGACAAAAAAATATCAGTAGGCCGGAATATACACTGGAATGATAGAAGAATTCTGCACAAGATGGTAATAGCAGAATTTCCAGACCAGAAATTTTCAGCACCGTCACCCTGTCTTCCAAAAAATGCAGTAAATTGCTCCGACATCCAAAAATTCTGGAAAAATATGCGTTGAAATCGGGACTTTACGAACTTCAATTGATAAATAATAGGAGACTGAGATTATGATGCTAATAAGCTGTAAATATTAGGTTGTATGCATATAAAAACGATAAGCTCCAAAATTAAGTGATATCATCAAAATGCGTGTATCGGAGCCAAAAGAAACACAAATTATACACAAAATGCCATCTAATGAGGGGTAAAATATGCAATATTGAACCTTAATCACACCCCCAACTAGCTTTTTTCTAGTCCCTAGCAAAACAAGCGATATATTCGGATTCACAACATAGGCCATATCAAATTCCACAATCTTCATGGCAAATAGAAAATTTTAACATAATCTCAAATTTAATGTAACAACTCATAAAAGAGAGCAAATCAAGGAGCAATGTTTCAATATGGCTCAAACCAACAAAGCACAAGTAAAGTTTGCATTCATTGAGATTAAAACATAAGCGTGTCATAGTATCACAATCTTCAAGAACTTGGCCAAAAAACAACACTTAGCTTCCCTAATTCATTGAAGTTTAATATATGGATCATGTTTATTCATGTTTTTTTATTTTTATGAAACTTAGGATGACCCATGTAACGAGGGTTCGGTCAATGACTCCCAAATCAGAAGATTTTGGGGCATTGGACCAAAAAGGACCCCGCGGACCTAATAACTCGAATCACCTAAGATTCACTTATTTTCCTCTCGTGCACTCCCCTAAATCCTATCATTCGACACGAATCCCCAATGTTTCATGAGGACCCTGCTACTTGATAAAACTAGAAGAATGATGCACTTATTCTTTTTTCTTTTTCTTTTTCTTTTTCTTTTTTTGATCCAACACACCAATCAACCACTCCTCAAGCATAAACCAAGCATATATCCAAGGCCAAATCCCATAAAATTGAAAACCAATCTACACTAATGACTTAATCCAACTCGTGCATCACAAAGTCTGCACAAAACTAATCCAAACCACATCGAAGACAAAATTCATCGAATAATGCACTATTTTTTGAGTGGCATATTAAAGTTGATCCCATGAAGAAAAAGTAATAAAATGCATGCCAATCACAATTTAGAAGTTTGAACATAAGATTTGAATCCAAATGTATGCATGAATATGAAGCATATAAGGGACTAAGCACAAAGCTAGTAAATGAGCAAGGAGGGTCAATGATATGCTCGCAAGATATTGGTGATGTCAAAATGGATGTCGCCAACAAAAATTGTTTTAAACAAAAATAACTAACAAACATCCTAAAACCACCTTCAACTCCCCCCAACTAAAGTCAAACATTGTCCTCAATGTTGAAAGAGAATAAGTTTATTGAATTAAAACTATCCTAGAAAGCATAGAAAGTGCAAAAATTTAAATTTTCTACACTACTGGATAGAAGTCACCGGGGTCAAAAGGCGGATCACGGATGTCCAACGGTGGATGAAGTAGCTCAATTAGATCCTTATGCTCCTTTGCAAGCGTCTTCACTCCACAAATCACTTTGGACCCTAGCAACACAACTCCAAGCATCTCTCTAAAATGTGCGACCATATCCTGCAAGAGATGAGCTGTATCAATCCAAAGTGGGCACCATTGCCTTTCGACGAAAGTGACCCAAATATAATCGTCAACGTAAAATAAAGAATTTGAAATATGTTTACGAAAACTCCCTAAAATGGTTGCATCCATCTCGGTACGATACTCCACCACGGGGAAAGGAATGAATGATCTTGGGACAAGACCAGGGGAAGGCACGTTTCAGGCTGTACAAATATGATTGATGAGCTCGTGGCCCTACTTGGCTCCTCCTCCTGTCCATCCAAAATGTCACGCTCGTCCTCTCCATCTTTGCACACAACGCCTGCGAGGGAAGAAGAATCTGAATCAGATAATAAAATTTTTTGAGCGGTTGGATTACCTTCTCCCAAGCAAGAGGCAAGCAATGCAAGACTCGAAATGATCTCTTGAATATACTGGCTCCGAGTCTCCATGCTCTGGAGAAAATATCAGGATTGAGCCTCATGTGTCTGAATAAGCAATTGAAGCTCATCACCCAAGGGTTGCAAAGGTGCGTCCATGCTTGGTTCTCCTTGGTCAAGGCACGCTCCAACGGCATCACAATGAAGTGCTAACGGCTCACCCCATGAAGTCCCATCCAATGGTCGGTCCATATCCTCCATGGACTCCAGGTACTCCCAAGCGTCCTCAGGTGACATGTCAAATAGAGCTCCATCGTCCATCATCGACATGTAGTCATGCATCTCTTCCCGCAGTCCCTCGTAGAAGAACAGGAAAAGACGGGCCATCGTGAATCCATGATGTGGATAGCCGCTTAATAAATACATGAACCTCCTCCAGGCTTGATAGAAGGATTCACTGTCAATTTGAGCAGAGCCGGCAATTTTGAGCTTCAAAGAAGTGGTCATGTGCAAAGAAAATGAAAGTGCATCATACAAAGAATTGATGTCGTTAAAGTCCATAGCTTTTTTTGAATTTTTATAAAAGAAAATGAAAATAAAGATAGAAAAGGACTCAAAAGGTGAAAAATAAATAAGGATGAAAAATAATAGATGTAAGATAAAGAATAAAAAAGACTCACACTAAATAGTAGGATGTATCACGCCAAAATTTCCTAAATTAATCAAAAATGTAAATGCAAAAACCGTTGTCCTCGGCAACGGTGCCAATTTCTTGAACGGGTGTCAAGTATGTGATGCTTGAGCGCTACTCCCAAGTGTAGGAGGACGTCAAGTAATAAATTTATATCCGGTGAGACCGGGTCGGATCACGTGGACAAGTCGTTTTGCAATCGTAAGTTCAATTAATAAAAGAGAGGTATAGGCAAAGCTACAACCAACTAAGCTAACGGTGGAAATGTATGTGAAAATGTGTGTGAAACCATCTACCAAATCAACAACCTAGGGTGGAAGTATCGGGGAGGAAAATAGGTGAGGAAGCTTGTGCGGTGTGTGGGGATGTGATTGTAAGCATATGGGTTCAATCCAAGGATAACTCAATTGTCTTTTCGACTAAGGATGAGAAATTAGTGGATGTGGCATTTTATCGAACACATGGTGTGCAATGAAAGTATGGTATGGAAAATCGAGATAATAAACAGCCAAGCATATATGAATGGTACCACTAGGCAAACTCAACTCTAGGGATACCAATTAGGGTCCCTAATTCAAAGTATATCCCAAAAAGCCTACCACATAAACTTTAGAATATGCTAGAATTGAAATTCCATAACCCAAGCAAGGAACATCACCATACAACCACACACAATGAGATCTAGCTACTCATAGCAATAAAAGAGACATTTTCATCTCTAAAAACATCATCCGATATTACTACAATAACCAAAATCAAATTAAAAAATAAAGGGAAGAGATTACCAAAGATTTCTCTTAAGAAAATACAACTTTCCCTCCAATGATTGTGTTCATCCAAGCTTTCTTGCTCCTCTCTAATGGCCTCTAACCCTAAGAATGAAGAAGAAGGAGAGTGGAATGAGGAGAATAGAGGGGGAGAGCCCTAGAAATATGCTCAGAAATTCGGGTCTGGAAACAACACTAACGGGTCGGATCCGCGCCCAAAACCCGCAACTAAAGCGCAAATCAGCAGAAATTTTCAGCACCGTCACCCTGTCTTGCGAAAATTCTAGAAAAATCATCCGACCTTGGAATGATGTGTTCCAGGCAGTAATGGAACCATAATAAAGTGTACTACTACTAAAAAATATCAGTAGGCCGAAATATACACTGTAATGATAGCAGAATTCTTCATAAGAGGGGAAAAGAAGAATTTCCAGACCAGAAATTTTCAGCACCGTCACACTGTCTTCCAAAAATGCAGTAAATTGCTCCGATCTCCAAAAATTCTGGAAAAATATGCGTTGGAATTGGGACTTCACGAACTTCAACTGATAAATAATAGGAGACTAAGATTATGATGCTAATAAGCTATAAATATTAGGTTTTATGCATATAAAAACGATAAGCTCCAAAATTAAGTGATATCATCAAAATGCGTGTATCGGAGCCAAAATAAACACAAATTATGACAAAATGCCATCCAATGAGGGGTAAAATATGCAATATTGAACCCTAATCATGTAACACATGCATGTCTCGGATTCCTATGCCAGGCTCAAAGTTCATGAAGTTCTCTTGAAATTTAGTCTACCATCTTTTCACTCGTTATGACCTTAAAATTTAAATGAGACTGGAATCAAGAAAGGAAAAGGAAGAATAAAAGTGGTGGGTGTGTTTGTGGAGATTAAAGAAAAAGATGAAAGCAATAAAAATAAAAGCATAATGTTTTAAAAGAAGATTATAATGATCACAATCATGATCACGATAATACGATGTATGGATAAGATAAATGATTGAGGTATATTATCTTAGTTAATTTACTTATATAGTGGTTATGAAGTTTGCTAAATAATTTGGTATTCATGAAATAATTTATGCATTTATATTTAGGTTTATGTTTATGTTTTGGAACCATCAAACTCATTTTAATTACGGGTGTTAGAATTGAAACAAGAATATTTGAGTTAGAAATAAGATTTGTGCAATTATTCGTTATACAATTTTGATTGATTACATCTTATAGGTCCCCCATTTGTCCTTAATTATTCATTATTCTATATTTAAGCAATTCTATAGTTCTACGATAGGCTAGTTGAAGTTGTTTAAAATAGCGCAAGAGCTAACTTATCATATAATATACAATAGGTCGCAATATCGTTGGAAAATGAAATTTGATACAAAGCACAATTTGACAACTATGATAATTTTCTTTTTGTACCAACTCATCAATCACCCAAACTGGACCACTGTTCCATGTTTGATTGAATATAAAATGTAAATTCCAACAAACTTCATATATGTCCATAGATGATTAGATAAATATTTTTTGTTTGCCTTTCCTACCTCCTTTACATGTTGGTAAGGTAAATTGTTCAGCAAGGAAGTTTTTCATGCGTCAAGTTGTAAAGTCATACTACTTTCAATTTATTTTTAAACATAGCATGGCATACCCCATCCTCAATGGAGCAGGCTCTCACGTTGCCTACAAGAAATAAACCAAGCTTGTCTACTTACCATATTGAATTTAGGGCTCATTGAACCATGGCCTTTATAACCACTTCTTAGGAATTCAGCAATGCCTACATATGCAATACACATCGATATAAATTGATAGACTGGAACCTAATTTGAGCCAAAAAAATACAAACCCCAAATGAGTATGGTTCTAACTTATTTACTATATATCATAATCATCTCCCTCTTCAATGTGGGACTAATCTTACACCATATACCATTTTAACATCTTATCAATCCACTCTAACCATGGCTACTTCCCAATTCCCATCATCAATTCTTTGAGAGAGAAGAACCAACATTATTATCATCAGCTCATTTGTCATTAATTATAACATGAATTTATAGTCATCAATGTTGTAAAAGTCTACTGGCACCGATGCTAGCGACACTCGCTTAGTGTTATGATTATTGTCCTCAAACTACTATAAGGTGGTACTCGCTAATCTGAACCAATCCTAGGTCGTGACTTATGATGGGGAGTGTGATGTGCAACCTGAAGACCCTCTTGCACCGTGAGGTGCTACCCCGAACCGAGTCCAAAAAGAAGGAAGCGTGACAGGGACTCAGGATCCATTTAAATAATAGAACATGATATGGAAATCCTCCCAGATACTGGCCGAACGACAGGTTCCAATCGCTTCCACACTCCCGCAATCATAAGTTTTCCCAAACCCTTAACGAGTCATGTTAAATTAATTAGTTAACATTTTAGTTTCGTGATGTAGCCTAAGTTTAACATCATTTAAACTACGTAGTCAAGGTGGTCCATTGACATACATATAGTAGTAGCCAGACATTACATGAACCAATTCTCAATCCACATTAGCCATTCATTATCAGTGATATCTCGAGTAATATTCCATGGACTATGCAATTTAACATAACATTAAACTTCTCGCATGAATAAAAAAACTTCCCAAAAGGAGTATTCCAAGCTAACTATCATGTAAGCTAAACATGTGACAACTGGAAATATAGGCACAACTAGGCAATAGATGCAACAATATTTATTTGAAAAGGAACTGAAATTGACGTCTTTAGTTTTTCTGAAAATTACAAACAGATGTATCAGATTAGGGTTTTCATCACATGGCGGGGAGAACCCGAGCCTGCTGTAAAGTCCACTGGGTTTTAGCAAGATACCAGGGGCTAACGACCAAAACAGCAGGGTAATGGAGCCCAGATCCTTAGTAATCCACACTGAAACCCAAAACAGCAAGCGAGGAAACCATCCGAACCTAACAACAAGCAAGGAAACCAACCAAACCCCCAAAACAGCAAGCAAACGCCAAGCGAACCCAAACAGTAGGCAAGAAAGCAACCGAACTTAACAACAACTCAGGAGTTCCCAAAGCAGCACGCAAGGGACAAGCCAAACCCCAAGCTGAAACCCCAAAACAGCAAGCAAAGGCCAACCGAACCTTGCACAACCCAACGCCGAGACCCCGTGACCCCACATCAAGCAGGCGGGGGGAACCAACCCCACAAGATAATCGTAGGGAATCAAACCCTAACTCATCCCCAAATCATCCTCTCTCGTATGTTAAAAATCCAATTTTCTGCACACATACCAACGGTTTCATCTCAGATTTAAGCATGCAATAATCGAAATTAAAACTGAAGCGTAGGGGGAGAAGAGTCTACCATAGATCATTGAAAAGCAAAAGAAATCGAAGAATTAAACACCCATAGCAAGATCTAGTCTGTAGTCTCAAGAAATCAACCCAGATCTGAAAAGCTCTGAAATATGGAAAATAACTTATAGTGTTGCATAGCCATGAAGAAGGAGAAGATGAAGAGTGTTAATAGGAGTCAAAGAAACCTGTAGAGGACGCACGTCGTCAAGCAAAGGGACATGAAAACCTCGGAGAGGCCTGGTAGGGCATTGGTTGATCGCAGGAGAAGGACGAGAGGGGGCAATGCTCATGGCACTTCATACAAGAGGAGAGGACGAGAGGGGTGCCGTCGAAAGCCCTAGTGGGCTTTGTTGTTGTTGTGAGTGAGAGAGAGTGAGAGGAGAGTCGATCGTGTCAAAAGCCCCAACGGGCTTGATGCGTGAAAAATGTGAGAGGGGGAGG
The DNA here is from genome assembly GCA_030789695.1 of Scilla litardierei. Taxonomy (NCBI): domain Eukaryota; kingdom Viridiplantae; phylum Streptophyta; class Magnoliopsida; order Asparagales; family Asparagaceae; genus Scilla; species Scilla litardierei. The sequence goes on from JAULAV010008879.1 coordinate 57,899, forward strand.
GGAAATTAAGGAGCCCCACACTGGGATTCGTGAGTAGGCCGAGAAAAGAAGGGGCAAATAAAGAAATGGGCCCATTACATTTTACCCACCTTACAAAAAATTCCGTCCTCAGAATTTCTAGAACAATATACTATTAACCAAAACATAAAAGAAATCTAACAAACAACTGGCAACAAGAAAATGAAGATTAGTTCAAACAACTGATAACACAATCTAAGATCTCGGGGTGTCCATCTCTATCGTTGCCATGATATAAGCCTGGTAGTTCTGTGGCTAGGGTGGTGGCTGTTGCTCAACTCGTCTTGGACAGTTACCAACGGAGTGATCTGATGCACCACATATCAGACACAGTTTGTTCTAGCAATGATAATCTCTTTTCATGTGTCTGGATCGGTAACAGTAGTCACATATCACAGGGCATTGAGGGCTGGTTTTTGTCCCGGTCTTCTTGAATGTTGTGGTATGCTCCGTCTGTATGGTGGCCTTCTCTCGTTCTTCGATGTGAGCGTTTACTGGTGGCACTGAAGGTCGTCAGCTTTGCTATGTTGCAACGGTCAGAGGTGGACGTCTTGGAGGGGCCCCCGCCTATCGCTCTTGTTTTCGCTCCCTCTATACGTACTCATACTCTCGAGATGTGGAGAGTATGTCTGCATGGGTCCTCAATTTGAACCCGACCAGCTTGTCACGAATATCGATGTTCAGGCCTTACTAAAATATCGTGGCCCAAGCCAAAGGGGTAGACACCATGTCCTTGACAAACCTATAACACCAATTGTTGGCAAATACATATGTACGACAAGGTTAACTGCCATGCATTAAAATACGCACATGCTGAGATTAGAAAATTCAGCGTCGTACTCCTCTACAGTTATAGAGCTCCGCTTCAGGTCTATAAACTATGCCTCCAACTTCATTTATGCCTCTGGTGAGAAGTATTGGGCATTAAATGTCTCCTTAAATGTAGCCCAAAAGATCGGCTGCACCAGTCGGTCCTCTACAGAATCCCTCCAGTTTCTAGCCTCTCTGGTCAGTTGCAGCTTCACCATGCAAACCCACAAAGATGTAGGTGCGTGCGCTGCCTTTAGCTTGTCGGTCATCTAGCGCAGCCACTCCTCTGCAGCCTGAGCATCATCTCATCTAGTAAAAATCGGCGGGCGTAGCGATCGAAACTGTTGCACTCTTCCATCCTTCTAAGGTTCTTCCTGTATAGCTTGGGCCATCCTCGCAAAGCCTGATCCGAGATTTGATGCATCGTGTTTGATCCAAAGTTGCATGTCCTAGCTCCCGATCCTGATCCCAAAGCGTTTTCGGCCATAGCCGCTCTCTTAGATTTCTCTACGTCTCTTGCGTATGAAAACTTTCATACGCATATATCCATAAGGTAGATTGAGTCAGTCGAGTATCGTTCTTCCTGCCTGCTCAATACTGTTCACAAGTTGATTGGGACCTGTATGGGCCACCACTTTGTAATGACCGTACCCCGGTTGTCGTCACATTTATGTGATTACATGTAGATCCTATAGGCACAGTGAAGTCAATGTGGAGCAGAGCAGAAAGAAATAAAGATTCGCATATCATAAGATGTTAACAAGGTTCTAAACAGTTGAAGACGACAATCTCTCTGTTACAACAGACATTTTTGCAGATTTTTCTGTGCTCGGTTCTATTTTCAGTATTTTATTGAAGATATGGATCTTTTTATTAAATGATATGATTTTAAGTCTAATTTTGTCTTCTCTTATTTTTCAGTTGAAGATGGCGATCTCCCGGTTCCAACTGACATTTTTCCGGATTTTTCTTTGCTCGGGACATGATATGATTTTTTTGGCCTAATTTGGTCTTCTCTTATTTTTCTGTTGAAGATGGCGATCTCCTGATTCCAATGGACATTTTTGCTGAATATTTTGACATTTGGGCTATTTTTGCAGATTATTCTGACATCGGGGATATTTTCTAAATTTTCTGAAAGATATGCATCTTTTATTAAATGATATGATTTTTGACCTAATTTTGTCTTCTTGTGTTTTTCAGTTGAGATGGCGATTTGCATATTCCAATAGATATGTTTGCAAATTATTCTGACCTTGGGGCTATTTCCTAAATTTTCTTGAGGATATGCACTTTTTATTAAATAATATGATTTTTGGCCTAATTTTGACTTCTCTTATTTTTTAGTTAAAGATGGCGATCTCCCAGTTCATACGGACATTTTTGTGAATTTTACGCAGCACGGTACTATTTTCTAAATTTTATGTAAGATATAGATCTTATTATTAAATAATATGATTTTTATATCCTACGTTTGTCTTCTCTTATTTTTCAGTTGAATATGGCGATCTACCGATTCAAACAGACATTTTTAGTGATTATTCCTACACTGGGGCTATTTTCTACATGTATGGAAAATATGGATCATTTTATTAAATGATACGATTTTTTGGCCTAATTTTGTCTTCTTTTATTTTTCAGTTTAAGATGGCATTCTCCCAACGGATATTTTTGCGGATTTTTTGACCTAGAGGCTATTTTAATAATTTCTGGAAGATATGGATATTTTTAATAAATAATATGATTCTTTGGCCTAATTTTGTCCTATCATATTTTCAGATGAAGAAGGCGATCTCCTAGTTCCAACTGACATTTTTGCAGATTTTCTAAGTTCGGCACAATTGTCTACATTTTATGAAAGAAATGGATCATTTTATTAAATGATATGATTTTTTGGCATAATTTTATCTTCTTCTTTTTCAATTGAAGATGCCATTTTTTCGGTTCCAACGGATATTTTTGCAAATTTTTTTGACCTAGAGGCTATATTCTACATTTTCTAGAAGATGTGGATATTTTAATTATATAATTTAATTTTAAGCCTTATTTTGGCTTCTCTTATTTTTCAGATTAAGATGGCGATCTCCCGGTTCCAACGGACAATTTTGCGGTTTATTCTGAGCTCGTGGCGATTTTATAAACTTTCTGTAATATATAAACTTTCTATAATATATGTATCTTTAAATTAAAAGATATGATTTTTATAGCCTAATTTTGTCTTCTCTTATTTTTAAGTTGAAGATGACGATCTCCCAGTTTAAACAGACTTTTTTGTAGATTTTACTTAGCTCGAAACTATTTTCTGTATTTTCTGGAAGATATGCATGTTTTAGTTAAATGATTTAATTTTTTACCTAATTTTATCTTCTCTTATTTTTCAGTTGAAGATAGCGTTCACTCGGTTCCTACGGATATTTTTACAGATTTTCCGACCTCGGGTATATTTTCTGGAAGATATGGATCATTTTATTAAATAATATCATTTTGGGCTAATTTTATCTTCTCTTATTTTTCACTTGAAGATGGCGATCTTCCCGTTCTAACGGAAATTTTTGCGGATTTTACGAAGTTAGGTTCTATTTTCTACATTTTATGGAAGATATGAATTTTTTATTAAATGATATAATTTTTATATCCTACGTTTTTCTTCTCTTATTTTTTCAGTTGAATACTGCGGTCTACCAGTTCCAGCAGACATTATTACTGATTTTTATAAGCTTGGGGCTATTTTTCTTCATTTTATGGAAGATATAGATCATTTTATTAAATGATATGATTTTTTGGCTTAATGTTGTTTTCTCTTATTTTTTCAGTTGAAGATGGCGTTCTCACGGTTCCAACGGAGATTTTTGCGGAATTTTTTGACTCAGAAGTTATTTTCTACATTTTCTAGAAGATATGGACCTTTTTATTAAATAATATGATTTTTGGCCTAATTTTATCTTCTCATATTTTTAAATGAAGATGGCGATCTCCTGATTCCAACGGAAATTTTTGCGGATTTTACAGATCTCCAATTTATTTTTTATATTTTCTGTAAGATATGTATCTTTAGATTAATTTATATGATTTTATAGCCTAATTTTGTCTTATCTTATTTTTCAGTTGAAGACGGCTATCTCCCAGTTCTAACGGATTGTTTTGTGGAATTTTTTGAGCTCGGTGCTATTTTCTACATTTTATTGAAGATACTGCTTTTTTATTAAATGGTATGATTTTTGTAAGCCTAATTTTGTCTTCTCTTACTTTTCACTTGAAGATAGTGATCTCACGCTTCCGACGAACATTTTTGTGGATATTTCTGAGCTTGAAACTACTTTTCTACATTTTCAGGAAGTTATGGATCTTTTTATTAAATGATATGATTTTTGGCCTAATTTTGTCTTCTCTTTTTTTCAGTTGAAGATGGTGATCTCCTATTTTCAACAGAAATTTGGGCGGATTTTTCTGAGCTCCGTGCTATTTCTAAATTTTCTGGACGATATGGGTTTTTACATTAAATGATATGATTTTTATAGCCTAATTTTGTCTTCTCTTATTTTTTCAGTTAAAAATGGCAATTTTCTAGGTCCAACGGATATTTTTGCAGCTTTTTCTGAGCTCGGCGCTATTTTTCTACATTTTCTTGAAGTTATAGCTCTTTAAATTAAATGATATGATTTTTAGTCTTAATTCTGTATCCTCTTATTTTTTTTGTTGAAGTTTACGATCACCCAATTCCAACAGACATTTTTGTTGATTTTTCTGAGCTCCGGGTTATTCCTAAATTTTCTATATGAATTATACAATTGACGACCTCTTTTTAAATTTGTCCTACGTGGCAGCTTTGTCCCATTCATATTTTGGGTTGCTAACTGGGACGCTGACAAGGACAAAAACAAACAAAGAACCGTAGCCACGTTCCTCCTCACTTTTTCACATCATTCAGTCCGTTTGATTCATACATCTCACGTACTTAACTGAGGAGTTAACTAACTAATCAGGCTCCTTTGATCCTCTGCATAGATTTGAGCTTCTAAGATTTGAGCTTTTTGTCTAAATTTTCGGGAAGATATGAGTCTTTTTATTAAAAGATATGATTCTTTAGCCTAATTTTGTCTTCTCTTATTTTTCAATTGAAGATGGCGATCTCCCATTTCCACGGACATTTGTGCAGATTATTCTAAGTTTCGGGCTATTTTCAAATTTTCTGGACGATATGGATTTTTATATTAAGTGATATGATTTTTATAGCCTAATTTTGTTTTCTCTTATTTTTTAGTTGAAGATTGCGATTCCCCGATTCCAACGTAAATTTTTGCGGCTTTTTCTAAGCTCGGGACTATGTTTCTACATTTTCGGGAAGTTATAGATCTTTTTAGTAAATGATATGATTTTAGGCCTAAATTTGTCTTCTCTTATTTTTTCATTGAAGATAGCGATCGCCCGTTTCCAACTTACATTTTTGCGGAGCACCTAGGGTCCAGGATATTTTCTAAATTTTCTGTAAGATATGAATCTTTATATTAAATGATATGATTTTTATAGCCTAATTTTGTCTTCTCTTATTTTTCAGATGAAGATGGCGGTCTCCCGGTTCCAATGGACATTTTTGCAGATTTTTCTGAGCTCTGCGCTATTTTCTACATTTTCCGTAAGATATGGATCTTTTTATTAAATGATAAGATTTTATGGCCTAATTTTGTCTTCTCTTATTTTTCAGTTGAAGTGGGCGATCTCACATTTCCAATGGAAATTTTTGCGTATGTTTCTGAGGGTAGGGCTATTTTCTATATTTTCTGTAAAATAAGAGTCTTTAAATTAATTTTTATGATTTTTTGCCTAATTTTGTCTTCTCTTATTTTCCAATTGATGATGGCGATCTTTATATTAAATGATATGATTTTTTGGCCTAATTTTGTCTCCTCTTATTTTTCAGATGTAGATGGTGATCTACCGGTTCCTACAGACATTTTTGCAGCATTTTTCTGAGGTCGGGGCTATTTTCTATATTTTCTGTAAGATATGAACCTTTATATTAAATGATATGATTTGTATGGCCTAATTTTGTCTTCTCTTATTTTTCAGTGGAAGAGGGCGATCTCCCTTTTCCAACAGAACTTTTTTCAAATTTTTCTGAGCTTGGGGCTATTTTCTATGTTTTCTGGAAGATAAGAATCTTTATATTAATTGATATGATTTTTGTTGCCTAATATTGTCTTGTCTTATTTTCCAGTTGATGATGTTGATCTTTTTAATGAATAATATGATTTTTTGGCCTTATTTTGTCTTCTCTTATATTTTGGTTAAACATGGCAATCTCCCGGTTCCAAGGACATTTTTCCAGATTTTTCTAAGCTCTGGGCTATTTTTCACATTTTCTTGAAGATATGTAACGTTTAATTAAATGATATCTGAGAAGAAAAAATTAGGCAAAAAATGTCCGATGAAACAGGGAAATCGCCATCTTCAACTGAAATACAAGAGAAGACAAGATCGAAACCGGGAAATCACCATCTTCATCTATAAAAATGTCTGTTGTAACCGGGATATCGCCATCTTCAACTGATATGATTTTCATATATCATTTTCGGAGCTTGGTGCTATTTTCTACATTTTATATATGATATGGAACGTTTTATTAATTGATATGATTTTTATAGCCTAAATTTGTCTTCTCTTATTTTCCAGTTGAAGATAGTGATCTCTTATTAAATGATATGTTTTTGCCTAATTTTGTCTTATCTTATATTCCAGTTGAAGAGGGCGATCTCCCGGTTCCAACGAACATTTTTGCGGATTTTTCTGAGCTTCGGGCTATTTTCCACCTTTTGGAAGATGTGTATCATTTTACTAAATTATATGATATTTTGGTCTAATTTTGTTTTCTCTTATTTTCCAAATGAAGATGGTGATCTTCCTTTACCAATGGACTTTTTTTAGCGGATTTTTCTGAGCTCGGGGCTATTTTGTACACTTTCTAGAAGATAAAAATCTTTATGTTAATGATATGATTTTTATATCCTATTTTTTCTTCTCTAATTTTTTAGTTAAAGATGGTGATCTCATAGTTCCAACGGACATTTTTGCGGATTTTTCTGAGCTCCAGGCTATGTTCTACATTTATTAAAGAAATGGATCTCTTTAATAAATGACAAGATTTTTGTAGCCTAATTTAATCTTCTCATATTTTTCAATTGAATATGGCGCTCTTCCGGTTCCAACAGACATTCTCTGCAATTTTTTCTTAGATTTGGGCTTTTTTTTCTACATTTTTGGAAGATATGAATCATTTTATTAAATGATATGATTTTTTGGCCTAATTTTGCCTTCCCTTTTTTCTGTTGAATATTGCGATCACCCGGTTTCAACAGACATTTATGCGGATTTTTCTGAGAATGATGCCCTTTTCTATATTTTATGGTAGATATGTATCTTTGTATTAAATGATATGATTTCTGGCCTAATTTTGTCTTCTTATATTTTCCAGTTGAAGATGGCGATCTCCCGGTTCCAATGGACATTTTTCGGATTTTTCTGAGCTCCCAGCTATTTTCTATATTTTCTGTATGATATGAATCTTTATATTAAATGATATGATTTTTATAACCTAATTTTGTCTACTCCTATTATTTTGTTGAAGATGCAATCTACTCGTATTATTTTGTTGAAGATGCAATCTCCCGATTCCAACAAACATTTTTGTTGATTTTTCTGAGCTTGGGGCTATTTTTCAACATTTTCAAAAAATTATGCATCTTTTTATTAAATGATATATGTTTTAACCTAATTTTTTCTTCACTTTTTTTAGTTGAAGATGGCAATCTCCCGGTTTCAACGAACTTTTTTGCGGATTTTCTGAACTCATGTCCATTTTCTACATTTTTGAAAAGTTTTGGATCTTTTTATTAATGATATGATTTTTTATATTCTAATGATGTCTTCTCTTATTTTGCAATTGAAAATGGCGATCTTCCGGTTCCAACGGACTTTTTTGCATATTTTTTTGAGGTCGGTGATATTTTTTACATTTAATGGAAGATATAGAATGTTTTATTAAATAATATGATTTTTATAGCCTACGTTTATATTCTCTTATTTTTTTTAAGTTGAAGATGATGATCCTAATGTTGTCTTCTCTTATTTTTAGTTGAAAGTGGCGATCGCCCGGTTTCAACGGACATTTTCGCAGAATTTTCTTCGCTTAAGACTATTTTTCTTCATTTTCTGGAAGATATGTATTTTTTATGAAATGATATGATTTTGTGGCCTAATTTTGTCTTCGCTTTTTTAATTTGAAGATGGCAATCTCCTGGTTCTAATGGACATTTGCGCGGATTTTTTAGCTCCGGACTATTTTCTATATTTTTGTATTATACGAATCTTTCTATTAAATAATATGATTTTTATATTAAATAATATGGTTCCAAGGTACATTATTTTTCTGAGCTCGAGGCTATTTTTTTACATTTTCGATAAGTTACTAATCTTTTTATTAAATGACATGATTTTTAAGGCTAAATTTTGTCTTCTTTTATTTTTCAGTTGAAGATATCAATCTCTCGTTTCTAATGAACATTTTGCTTATTATTCTGACCTCGGGGATATTTTCTTAGTTTTCTATAAGATATCATTCTTTATATTCAATGAAACGGTTTTTATAGCTTAATTTTATCTTCTCTGATTTTTCAGTTGAAGATGTCGCACTCCCAGTTCCAACAGCAATTTTTGTAGATTTTTTAAACTCGGAACCATTTTCTACAGTTTTTTAAAGAAATGAATCTTTTTATTAAATGATAGGATTTTTATAGACTAAGTTTGTATACTCTTATTTTTTTAGTTGAATATGGAGATAACCCGGTTCTAACGGAAATTTTTACGAAATTTTCTGAGCTCCGAGCTAGTTTCTACATTTTTGTAAGAAATGGAACTTTATATTAAATGATATGATTTTTATGGCCTACTCGTGTTTTTTCTTATTTTCAGTTGAAGATGGCAATCTCTCGGTTCCAACGGACATTTTTGCGGATTTTTCTCAGCTCGAGGCTATTTTCTATTCATTATTGAAGATAGTGACCTTTTAATTAAATGATTTAATTTTAATAGACTAAGTTTGTCATCTCTTATTTATTAGTTGAAAATGGCAATTTCCCGATAACGGGAATTTTTGCAGATTTTTCTGAGCTTGAGGCTATTTTTCTTCATTTTTTGGAAGATACATATCTTTTTATTAAATGATAGGATTTTTTGGACTAATTTTGCCTTCTCTTATTTTTTCGTTAAAGATGGCGGTCTCCCAATTCTAACGGACATTTTTGCAGATTTTTATGCGCTCCAGTCAATTTTCTACATTTTCTGTAAGATAATGATCTTTATATTAAATGAAAAGATTTTTATAGCATATTTTTATCTCTCTTATTTTCAGTTGAAGATGACGATCTCCTGGTTCCAACGGAAATTTTTGTGTATTTTTCTGAGCTCGTGGCTATTTTCTATTTTTTTTCCTAAAAGATAAGGATCTTTATATTAATTTATATGATTTTTGTTGCCTAATTTTGTCTTCTCTTATTTTCCAGTTGATGGCTATCTTTTTATTAAATGTAAAGATTTTTTGGCCTTATTTTGTCTTATCTTATATTTCGTTTAAAGATGGCGATCTCTTGGTTCCAATGGTGCGGATTTTTCTGGACTTTTGGCTATTTTTCACATTTTCTAGAAGATATGGATCGTTTAATTAAATGATATCAGATAAGAAAAAATTAGGCCAAAAATGTCCGTTGAAACCGGGAAATCGCCATCTTCAACTGAAAAATAAGACAAGACAAAATTCAGAACCAGGAAATTGCCATCTTCATCTATAAAAATGTCAGTTGTAACCAGATATCGCCATCTTCAACTAATAAGATTTTTATATATCATTTTCTGAGCTGGGTGCTATTTTCTACATTTTTTGAAAGATATTGATATTTTTGTTAATTGATATGATTTTTATAGCCTAAATTTCTATTCGCTTTTTTTCCAGTTGAAGATGGCGATTTTTTATTACATGATATGATTTTTAGCCTACTTTTGTCTTCTCTTATTTTTAATTGAAGATGGCGATCTTCCGGTTCAACGGACATTTTTGCGGATTTTCTGAGCTCGGTGTTATTTTCTACACTTTCTGAAAGATAAGAATCTTTATATTAAATGATATGATTTTTATATCCTAATTTTTTCTTCTCTTTTTTCAGTTGAAGATGACGATCTCCCAGTTCCAACAGATATTTTTGCGGATTTTCTGAGCTCCATGCAAATTTCTTCATTTTATTAAATATCTGAATCTCTTTAGTAAATGCCAAAATTTTTATAGCCTAATTTTGTCTTCTCATATTTTTCAAGTGATCATGGCGATCTTTAGGGTCCAACATACATATTTGCGGATTTTTCTGAACTCGGTGCTATTTTCTACAGTTTATGGCAGATATGTATCTTTTTATTAAATGATACGATTTTTAGGCCTATTCTTTTCTTCCTTTATTTTTCAGTTGAAGATGGTGATCTCTCGGATCCAACAGATATTTTTTCGGATTTTTCTGAGCTCCGAGCTATTTTCTATATTTTCTGTATGATATGAATCTTTATGTTAAATGATATGATTTTTATAACTGAATTTTGTCTCTCTTATTATTCAGTTGAAGTTGGTGATCCCCTGGTTCCAACGGACTTTTTTGTCATTTTTCTGAGCTCAGGTTTATTTTTCTACATTTTTGGAAAGTTATGGATCTTTTTATTAAATGATATGATTTTTAGACCTAATTTTTTATTCTCTTATTTTTTTCAGTTG